>VWZL01004332.1:679764-858036 GCA_013396915.1 Stercorarius parasiticus
GCCCCTCGGGGACCCCCCTCCCGGCGGTGGGGAGGGAGCGGGGCGGCTGCGGGCGGGGGTCCTCCTTTTCCCGGCGCGGGGGAACTCTCCCGTGTTTGTGCTCGTGTTCTTGTTTTAGGCTCCCGACCCTTTTCCTTTCCCTTCTGCTCCCCGGGAGGTGCCGCGGATGCTGCGCGGTGCCCGTAGGAGCAGCCGCCCCAACCGGGTTCTTGCTGCTGCTCCCACCCCCGCCGAAGCCGGGTGCCGGCGGGGAGTGTGGTGTGGGGGGGTAGGAGGGGTAGGGAAAATCCAACCGGCTCCTCTGGGGCCGCCGGTGGTGTTAAACAGTCGCTTCTGGACCGGGCAAAACTGTGAAACTCAGCCACCCCTCCCGCCCGGAGCCAGTCTGCTGGAGTTGGCAGGGCGCCAGCAGATGTGCGTTTGAATAAATATTGTAACTATTTTTCCCCCGGACAAACGTATGTTTGTTTGAGGCTGTGTTATTGTAACTCTTCTCGGTGGTTAGAACAGCAAAACAACTGATTCAACTGCAAATCCAGGCGAGGAGAACTTTGGCGTAAACCTCCTCCTTAACTAAGTTGAGCTTTGACCCACAGGTCTTCCCCCTGTTCTCCCCCCGCCAAAACCATCCACAGTCTACTTTTGTGTGGACAATACCAGGCTTTACATTATTAAAAAATAAAAATTTGGTGATGATACACAGGGCCTTGCAAGTGCGGCTGTGTTTCTGGATGAGAAATACTTCAATTAAAGTAAACGGTTATTCTGTATCATAGGTTACAGCTAAAGAATATGCAATTTTCCAAGTGATGTGTAGGTATTCCCTTCCAGTGTGTGTCCGAGTTGACTGATTCAGAAATGTGGAGTCTCTTTTTGGTTTTGTTACCAGACTTGGGAATTGCAGGGTGACTACCTGTTTACGTAAGGAACTGCATTGGGAGGGCTTCCTGGCTCTTATAAACTATACCATTTCTTTAAGAAAATAAAAACCCTTTAAGAGCTGCTTCTGTCTGGAAAATAGTGCTTGCATGTGCAGTTACACAGTGTACTCTGCCCTTATTTGAATTATGCTATTGATGCTAGGAGTTTTGTAAACACACAAGAAAAATGTGTGTGGGTCTTATGTGTTGTTTTATATCAGTGTTTTATAGTGTATGGCCTTTTGTAATGAATATATGGCAGGACCTCACAGGATGGGGAAAAATGGACTGAACAATAGACCTCGACACTTCTAACATTATGTGGTCTGACATCAATGGGAGATGAGGGCACTTGCTGCCTTTCAGAATGGGACCCATGATGTTTTTGTATGATTAGATTAATGCTCGGTGTTGTCCTGTTTAGAAGATGCATTAATGGTACTGGGCTGCTAACATTCCCAGTACCATTAAAAACAAAGGTGTAAAACATGAATGGCAGGAGAAAAAGAAGTAGACCTTGGATATAGTGATACTCTTTATTTTTAAAATACAAGTTGGAATTGCAAAATGTCTTGCAATACTGAGGTCTCAAGGGAAAAGTAGTTTGATTAGCAAAATGAACTATATCCTCCTTGATTGAATAAATTCGTGAGGCTAATCCAAGTTAAATTAACATCTGTGTGGGGAAGGATGTTCTCCTGACATGTTGGGTTTTAAAATTTTATTGCTTTCGGTTATCAGTGGTAATAAAGACCTAACTTTGAGAGTTATGGTTTTGTTTCCCTTGTGATAAACATGTTTACAAATTAGTACACAGGAGATTGCTAACAGTGAGTTTAAGAATAAACCATCACACACACAGGAAGGTAAAGGATCTGAGCTTTCAAACCCTGTTGTATATATTCCAACTTTACTCCCCTGAGGAGGTTCTCATGGTAACTAGTCATGAGGCCGCTTCTGTGCCCACTGAGCGCCTCCAGAAAATCCTGGTCTGTGCACAGGTCTGTCCTGGATGTGTTGTGCAAAGAGTTAATGTTTGAGGGTAACTGCAGTAGAAGGGTTCTTGTTTGAACCTGTATGCAGATGTAGTTGGGTTTTACTTACTCTATACTCTAATAATACTTCCCTGTAGGAAGTCTGACCACCCATCTGCTCTTCTCCTGCCATTTAGGAGTTTTACTCCTTTTCACTGGGGGTGTTGAAGGCTGATGAGTCGAGTTGCCCAGTTCTTTAGGTGTAGTAGCAAACTGTAAACACAGTAGCAAGGAGAACTGTTGGATTCTGTATTTAAAATACTTAAGGGAAGCAGTCCTCAGCGTATATTACATAAAATGCCTCTATTGTTAAAGGCAAAAAATGTATATCTTAAATATCCCTGTACTTGAACCTATCCAGCTGTAATAATTTTTAAAATTACAATTGTTATACAAAAAAATGACAGTTTACAATAGTACACTTAATTTTAGTATTGTTTGGAAGAGGAGGCTAATATAATCCCCCAACTGCTTGTTGGAGATGAAAATTATTTATAACCAGTAACTTCTTGTAGTATTGTTTGCTAATTCCTTTTTCTGGTGTGCTGTTGTGAGGAAAATGGGAAGGCAATCAGCAGCATAATTTGGTTCAAAGTCACAGAATTCAGCGTACAGTCTGCTCGCAACACTAGCACGAGTGATTCTCCTTCCATTTTAACATACATGACACGTACCATTACTTTGTGGTTTACTTTGTGTTTTCTTCCTTCTCATTTTAAATATCATCTCTTACTGGACTTCAAAGGTGATATGTAAACTGGGATGGTATTTATACCACCAGTTCTTGTGGCTGGCTGGACAATGTAGAGCTGACACTTTTATAAGTATTTATCTGCACAACACGGAGGGAAGTAAACGGCTGGTCTGACTGCTACAGGGAAAGAACTGGAGTCCCAGTAACTGCCAAAAGTCTTCCAGTATAGATGACTCTGTCTTTATGTTAGAAAGTTTCTTTGCTTTGTAGAATTTCCCCCATTTCAGTTCCTGTTTAAATACATTTCTCTTCTATAGTAGCTTCTAATTGCTTGTTTTAAACCTAAACCCGTATAGTGGTTTGTGGATCACAGTTTCTCCAATAAAATGTATATTTTTAAGCTTGTTTTGTTTCTAATTTGAGAATAGTCTGCCTAACAGTGTTAGTAAACAAACTCTAACAAGAAGCTACCTTCTGTCAAAGCAGAAGCTAAGCGAAGTGCGGTTTGCTCTGTTTCACTTACTCATGCTTAGAGGCACCAGTCCTTCCTTGAGGAAAACCTTTGATTACTACATTATACTTTTGTATAAATGTTTCTGTGAGAAATTGGCTCTGCCCACGTGAAAGTGACTGGCTGATCTTAAATCTCCCAGTACTTTGCATAGGGACTAATTCTTTAAGTAGTGTGCCAAGTACTTTTATTTATTTATTTTGGGGTGAACTGATGGATTATTATTATTAAATACTTGATTTAGCAAATTACCTCCATTGTGCATGTGGGAAATCCTGTATCCTGAGAGAAAATAACATATCCCTTCTAATGTGGAAATAAATGACTTCTCAGCATTCAGTTATCTCTTAGATATCTTGCTGTGCAGATATTTCATTTTTATAGTTGGTATAATGTGAATCTTGTGGCATAAAATGTGCCCAAGACAATATGGTGGAAGATACTTAATTGTGACAAGTACTATTAAAGATGTCTTTTCTTTTAAATGCAATTAAAGGGCTAAAGTAGAAATCTAATGAGACAATGTAGGCTTTAGACTGTGCCAGATAACGTAGAGCTTTGTACTTGTATTTTTTTAATCTTAAAAAAGTGGGGAAAAGGTAGGGTTTATCTGTCAAACTTGGAATTTGTTTTTGAGATGAACTTGTGTAGACTGTTAAACTTAAAAAGGTTCGCAGTTTCCTTTTATGTTAGCAGTTGGTCTCCTGCTTTTCTGTAGCCACACAGCTGCAGTCAGTGAGTGTGTGTCTGTAAGCTTAACCATAGCATAATGGCTTTTTCACTGGAAGGATTTAGCACCATTTTGGATTTTAAAAGCAGAGCATGTTAGGCTTCAGAGGTGTTTTATATAACAGTTTCAAGATCAGAATTTAAATTTTAAAACTTCAAAATTTAAAATTCCAGATTGATGGCATTTTTAAAAAGATCTTTAAGGGGGAAAGAAGGAAGATGGTTGTAGATTGACTTTGAAAGTTTTCCTTCTATTATTTAATTAGACTTATTTTTTTTAACTGTGTTTGGTCAGAGATCAAGCGTTAATTTCCAGTCCAAAAAGTAAATGTGGGCATTTATAGGAGTAGGAAAAAGTTAGAATTCAAACTTTTATAGCTTTTCAGAGGGATTATATCAACTTTCTCCCTCTACTTTATAAAAAAGGAGCAAGTTGTTTCAGGCAATATCTGATCTGAAGTCACAAAGTTTACTTTTAAATATGGAAAAGTCTTCCAGCATATTTAAAAACAAAGACAAAAGGCAAGCTTTGTCTGTATGAGTTCAGGAGATGGAGAGCTGGCACCCACTTCTCTTGCTGGCAGCACCAAGGAGATCCACAAGAAACGCAGTGTGGCTGCTTGGGGCTGGTGCTGGGGCCTCCGCCTTGTGCCCCCTCTTTGTTGGTCCCCCCACAAAGTGTTGACTGGTCCCCACAAAATGTTGACTGGTGACTGGCGAGAGGAGCTCGTGAGCAGGAGTGAGAACGTGAGCTAGCGAGGAGCCGAGAGACTGCATGGAGGAAGGGTGTGAGATGCAGAGGCAGGATGTGGTGTCCTGTAGGAGTGAGTGAGAAGAAAGGGGTGCTCGGGATGCTGGGGGGTGAGGTAGGGGAAGAAGACAGTAGAAGTGCTCGGAGATTAGAAATAATGCTGTAAGTGTGCATTCGCTGGGAGAGGAGGGGGAGAATGAAGAGAAATTGTAAAAGCGTAATTTACTGACTCAAGGACTGAACTGACAATTTTGCAATTAAGTACAATTTACACTCCCTTCCGTCGCTGAAAATTGAAGAGTGGGAGAAGTAGAGCAGTATGTCTGGGTTTTTCCAGACCTGTTATTAGTTCCCAGGGTAGCTTCGCAGGCCTTGTTACAGGATTTCTTAAATTGTGCAGATGAAAAAGCAGGCAGCATCCTAGGCACACTAGGAGAAGTATAGGTCTTCAGCAGTGCTGAGCAGTAATTAAACTTGATAAAATACCCAGTACTTGTTTTGTAGTACCTGTGTCATCTTACGATCTCAGATTTGTGGTATCTCTTGGAATTGCCAGGCTAAAAAAAATGCAGAAAGCTTCTGGCAAGTGTCTGGAGGGGTATTCCCAATGAAATGTCTAATAGCAAGTGAATGGAAGCAGGCTCTCAATCCCAATGAAGGAAATCCGTGTTTTAGTAGTTCACAAATCCCAAGGGTGGTAGTTCTCAATTAAATTTTTGCTGTGCTCAGGGAGGGGGTGGAAAGCAAGCTGGCCGCAGTAAACTCATGGGGACACGGTTTTCATCAGTGTAAAATGAATAATAATAATTCTTATGATATCGGTGCATAGAGCTATCGAGCTGCTTTGGACACACACCGGACTTGGGCTCTTACAAAATTATGGAAAAGAGGAGAGACATAGATTTTTGAAAGGTTCTTTTAGCTTGTTACTTCTATGAGTATCCTGAAATAGAAGCAGAAATTTCACTGTCTGACATGATCAGTAAGAAAAGCCAACAACTTTCTGTAACTAGCTCCTTATTAATTTGTTAAAGCTGAAGATTGCCTTTCTCAGAGGTTTCAGATCTTTAGCTTTATTTAACTGCCGTTCTCAGTCTCATTGTTGTCTTGTAGCTTTAACCAGTGTTAGTTGCTGTGAGTTTTTTGGACCTTTGGTCTAGCTAGTGAAGACCACAGCCACCACATGGGTAGTGACTTTGAGTTCTCCAGTTCTGTTATCAGCTTGCAATTTGAGCTAAGAATTCTTTTTTTTTTTTTTCCTTCTTTGCTGTTTCCTTTTTCCACTTTCTGTTTTTTTTTTTCTTTGTTTCTAATTTGCTTCCTATAGCTTCCCTTGTTCCTGTTAACTCTCTTTATCCTTCTCCCTTTAGTCCTAATTGTTATTTCAGTTACTATTTTATAGCATTACAATTCCTTATTCAAAGCCCTGGTCATTAGAAAGATACTGGTAAGTCGTGATAAATTCCTTCTACTTTTCACTTTTTTCTAACAATTCTTATGCTCTACAATCTCAAGGACAGAGGTTTCGTCTTTCAGAGCTATTCAGTCCCCAACACGTTTTGGGTGTTACAGCGTGAGGCAATTAGTTGCTGTTGGGTTTTGGTTTTGGTTTTTTTTTTAATATAAACATTCTTAAAATGCTGTACATACAATAAAGTGAAAACATTTCCATATGTATAGTCTTCATAGTATTGATCGAGATGGCAAAACTTGTTAATGCATATAACATTGTCTGAAAAGAGCTGTAGTAATGAAGTTGAGATATCTAGGCCTCTGTGACTCTCCAAATTATATTGAGTAGTCAATGCTGAAACATTGTTTGTGACCTTCAAGGTGCAAGTCATTGGCTGCTTTTGAATGGTGATAACTTAGAACTGAATCATTCTGATGTAGGAGATGGAAACGTCACACCAACTGAGCTTTGGCTTGAGGCTAACCAGTGCTTTTCTAAAGAAAGCATGAAAGAAGGGTGCTGGCCCCTGAAGAGATGAGCGCTGTCAGTGCATCTTGGATGTTGGAGCCTGGCTTTTCCAAAAGGGACATACTTTGGAGCTGTCACTGTTACTCTGGTATGTTAATTCTTGTCAATGCAAGATAGAATTACTAAAATGTTGAAGGAGGTGCAGAGTACTATAACTTAGAAACCAGATCAAAATACCTAGCGTACAATGTTTGCTGTATAACTGGTATATTTGTATGCTTCCATAGGTTGTGGTGCACTGGCAGGTGTGTTGATGGTGACAGATGGTAATACCAGCATCCCTTGCTGGTGTAGCTATCACCTAAGGTTAAATTGGGAACTCCTGTTGTAAGCTATTTGCAAAAGGAGTCTGTTCTCCACAGGGCACCCTTTGCAGGCTTGAGAAGCTGGTGAATAGCAGACGGGGTGCCTAGAACTGATGGATCTTGAAGAAGCTGGTAGAAGGCCACTTGGGGTGAACACTTAAGGGTATTTTTCTCGACAATGTGCGATTACTGGGCAATACAGAATAACTTACTAGAACTGGAAGGCCCTTCTTAGCCAAACTGGTGGCAGAGGAAGTTGAGAGCAGGCCATTTTACATATATAAACCCCCACCTTCTTCTTCCTCACAACTCCTAAAGCCTCCAATGTCTGGGAGGCCCCACAATTCCTGGGTTGAGTTGCTCATCAGTTTGCTTGTTCGCAGCATTAATCAGTTTGTTCTGGAGACCTGCTGTTTGTATTTTAGAAAAATCTTAAAGTTGTGGGGTTTTTTTTCCCAAGTTGGCTGCTAAAGAAACTGGGTTTTAAATAGGCCATGTTGCCCTAATTCAGAAGCTTTCCAGGCATACAACTAGCCTGTAGCTGGAGAAAGCAAGCCAGTGAGAATGTAAAACCAGTGTTTTACCTGGGGCGCTGGGGGGATTGTGTAAAGAGGAGCGGTCTAAGGGTTTTTTTTTTTTGGCAGACTTTTTACATAATTTACAATTTATTGTGTATTCACAATGATAAACCAAGAAATTCTCTTCCTCCCTACCCCCAAACCCTAAAAGCCAATGTTCTTTAAACATATTTTGAAGTTAGCTTTCCTAAAAATCCAGTAGGGAGCATTCACTCTTATTAATATGCCTTGTGACAACTTTCTTGCCTCTTGTGCCACCTCTCCTTTCACCTTGGCTTTTTGTTCTACCTGAATGTAATTGCTGATTCATGAACACGCTCATTATTCATGTACTTAACCTTCCAACATGTGAGTAATCCCTGTTTATATGCATCAGGTTAGGCATGTGCAAGTGTTGGCAGGATCCAGACCTTCCATACTGAGCTCTTTTGATTAGACAACATCTTCGGTAAAGTGGCCTTTTCTGAGGCTTGGGCTTCAGAAAGTGAGGCTGATGGCTGTTTGATTCTCAGTAGTCCTCAAAATGGAGTTTGTGTAGGAAAATGTAGCTGTAGCATAGGTTGATGTCTTTTCCTTGAGGACTGATGTAAAATGTAGTTGGAATTCTGGACTTGGCGCAGGTGAGCTATGTCCTGTTGATGTTGGTGCACCAAAATCCTTGCTTTTCAAGTGTATTCTTTCTTTCCGAGGCAGACAGGTTGGCAGGTGTGTGTATGTATGGTTTTCTTTAAAAGCATCAGAACTTTGGGATTGGGGAAATAAAGCTGGTGTGGTAAATATTCATATCAAAATTACCAAATACAGCTTCTAAATTGCTATGTAGATGTTCACGTGTTACTTTAACAAGTGTAAAATTATATTTATCTCCTTTTTTTTCCTGTTTCTTGTTTGTATTTGTGTTTCTTGTGGATAGCTGTCTCCTGTTGCATGCTTTTGTGGAAAAATAACTCTAGGAAGAGGCAATTTTGAGACTCGAGTAACCACGTGATCTTGCTCTTTTGGAGCACTTCAGTCATTTCAGGTCGTCTTCATTGCTTATGCTGTTTTTGTAGAAAGAGGGATTGATTGAGTTATTGGGAGCTCTTCAGCTAGCAGTCAACAGGAGATTGACAGATGTGGTTTTAGTGACTTCTTTCTTTCAGGAAAGCTTCTTGTTATGCAGTTTTAAAGTTCTCTTAAACACTTTGTACATCATCTTGTGAACATTTTCCATGGTTTTTAAGGTCTACTTTGCGTTCAGATCATGATGATGTCCTGGTTTTTAGGTGGTGTGCAAATGAGTGTATGGTTAATGGTGGTGAAATCAGGTTATCTAAAGGTTTTCTTTGAGACTGTATGCATCACCACAATAAAAATATTCAGGTATAACTTCACTTCTTAATCTTTAAAATAATCATGAATATCCAGTCTGGTTTTTTTCCCTTCTGAATGCTTTTATGAGAAAGAGGGACGTTATTTGAGAGCTCACTCAACCTTTAATTGAAGATGGGGTGTGTTGTATTTTTAACAGATTTGCTCTTTCAGTTTGTTAGAGGCCATTTGTCTTAAGTAGGTGTGGTTAAAAAGGATATAAAAAGCTTAAGTCTTAAACAAAACCAAACAAGAAAACCTAAATGAGCCTTAAACAACAGTGGGCTTTCCCTTGCAATTGATCAGCTGGCTGCTTCTTGTCATCAGGTGCTCCATCATGTAGTTCTTGAGTTGAGCTAGACTCAGAATGACCTGTGTAGGTACAACCTGAATTGTAGAAATAATAAAATCACAAAAAGCAATACTAAACCCCCTCAAAACACCTCAAAAATAGGTATTCTCAAGAGGGAATTCACTTTCAGTTTTATTGTTTTCACCTGTTGGTGTTTCTCCCCCCTGCCCCTTAACAGAAAGGAGTTATTAAAAATAAAGCTTCCTTGTTCAGCCTCTTTCCTGCTCTCTGTGGCGGTGGTCCTTGGGATGCTCAGAGCACCTGATTGTTTCCTCTTTAGTTAGATATGCTGCAACAGCTTTCCTTTGATGCTCTGCCAGTGTGCAGACAGCCTTTGCTTTTTTTTGCTGCAGAAACTTCAGTTTCCAAGGCTTCTAGTTGCCATTAGGGCTTATTAGGACAGGACACTTTCTGTAAGATGTATTGACTACTTCTTTAGGTTAAGGGTCTGATTAGTCTGGCTTAATCGGTTAAAAAAACACCAAACCCCATTGAGTAACACGAGTCTGACTTAGGTATAGACTGCAGACATGAACTTTGAGATATCGAGGGAGTTGTTTTTCCAAATTGCTGGCCTTGCAAGTGCGTAGGCCAGCACTTTAAGGTACACTACACTAGCTCATTACTTAAATATATTAATCTGTTACCCTTGTTCGTGAACCTTTCTCTTTTTTTCTGATATCTTTGCAGTGGTCAGGAGTATTTCATAAGCTGCATTGCTGCAAGTGTCAGAGCAGTGTTTTGACTGCGCAGGGGAATGTTCCTTGATAATGTTGAGAAGCAGTTTCGGATACTGAGATCAGAGATACTTTCTGCCTCGGGCTTTTTGGACTTGGTAGGATATCAAGAGTATTGGTATTAATGTGAAAATCAGTAAATACATGAAAAAAATCTTCATCTGGCAAGGCTGGTGACAGTCCTGTTCTGAACAACGTTGTTTGGCTGAAACCCATGTGTAATGTGTGCTGGACTGGAAGAAAACACAATGTATAAATATTAAGCTGTTTTTCTATCTTTGGCTGAGTTGATCTTCAGTGGTATGCTGTGCATACATGACTTGCATAAAATTTCATTCGCCAGGGAGTATCCCATTATATTGTCTAGAATGTCAAATCTCACTCTAATTTTAGAACTAATTATAACAAATTCATTTAGTGCAACAAAAAAGCCAATATGGTTTCAGTATGGAACTTTTACTCTTTGGAGGCCCTGATTTCCTCCTTTCCAAGTGATAACAAGAAGGTGAGGGCAGACTGGTGAAACTGTAAGGATTGCAGCGTGGCTGTTACCTGGCTACAGTGATGAGCAGTTTACTGCACGTACCATGCTATATGATGTGCTCCCATGCAGGGAATTTCAGGGTGCTATACTGCCTGTTGCTCAGAATCTCTGGAAAGTTAGGTTCTTTTTTAATTCTTCTGCATCTCTGCATTGCAACAATACAGCGTCGAGTTTATTGGTTTTGCTCTGGATCTGTTTAGCTTTCTCACAGACATGTGAGCCAGATCGTATCTGAGGGTTGTAGCAGCTGATGTAGGGAATCCACATGAAATGTTCTGTGAATTCCTCTGATCAGATGCATTTATATGTGTATGTTTCTGCATGGAAATTTTTAATACATGCTGCGTTAGTAATGAAAAACACTTTGGGGAGAGAAATTTTTGTATTGAAAGTAGAAGAGACTTTTAAAGACCTGTCCCCTCTTATGAAAATGATTTAGCTTATTCCTACAATGTATTTAAGAGAACAATAAAAAAAAACCCAACCCAGACCAAAATTAAAGTTTTGCTGAAGTATGGTTACATATATTGTGTAAGACATGAACCCATAGTAATTATTAAAACCATTTTATAGCACATTGCGGTGAAGTAATAGCCTATGAGAGATAATAAATTTGCCATGGCTAGAGCTTCCCTGGTCTTCATGACAGTGAGAGGAGGTGACTTGGGATCATTGGGGCTTTTGGATTTCTGACCTTGTAGGTCATGACCCTGATCATGAGACCTTGGCCTTTGATTTGATTCCAGCTAATATCAGACATTGGACAGTATCCACGTTTTATGGGAATTCTTAGTATTAAAACCGCTTTCTTTTCTAGATCTGTTTCAGAAAATCACTAAGAGTGTCCTTGATTTTCTTAATGATTTCAACCAGGCTTTGTTAGCTTGTGGAGGGGAGTCTCATTTGGCTGGTTAATCTCTGTTCTCTATTTTCTGCTGTCCTCATGTGTTTTTCAGTTCGCGTGGGGTGTACTGTGAAGACAGGCTTCTCGGCTTCCCTGACTGAGCACTCGGTGCCTTTCACGATGGTGCTGTTAGGGGACCTCTTACGTATACACACTAATGCACATGCACACAAACTTGCACATCTTAAAAGGCTATGAGATGGAATATGCTGTTTTAAGTGATTTCTTTAATCTTATTAATACTACATAATTTTAATCTAAATGTATTTTTTTGTGTTGTTCTCCCCGCCCCTCTCAGCAGTGTGAATTAACTCCAGTTTATAATTATGGTTAGATACTGTATAACATTGTCAACTAAAGAACCCAGGAGCTGCTTCTGGGATCCCCACTTTCACTTTGTAGAAGATAAACATATAAGAAAGTGCTAGTAGGACAAGTAAGTCTGCACTCCCTTAGGAGATATCCTTATGCTAACAACCTTTTCAGCGAGACTCGAAAATAATAAAGATCGGTTATACTTTTTTCAAAATTAAATAAATTCTGATTTGAAGAAATTACATAAAATGCAGATGTCTGATGTTTATGTCCTGAAGATATTCTGGATAGCAAAGTTGTTCTGAGCATTTGTAAATAAAGGTACTAAACAGGTGTGGCATGTTGGCAGTTGTAACGAAGCGTCTGTGTCTTTGGCTGCTGGATTGCAAGGCTAGGCTTTTCCAGAAAGGACTTTTGAAAGTTTTTGAAGAAATAAACTTCTTGAGTTCTGTTATGCTGGAAAAAAGTGACTTAGGGAAGTTAGTCTTTGTGCTGCAACAGTTGTCGGGGGTTTTTTTGGTGGTTGTTGTTGATTTGTTTGGGTTTGGGTTTTGATTTTTTTTTTTGTAAATAAGTGCATTATAAATAAGTACATCTGCAGCCTTCTGAACATAAAATTCAGGTTTGTCAAAATGCTTATTCATATCACAAGTCTTACTGAAATTATGTGGGTTTTTTTTAAAGACTTACTTCAAAGGAAGTGCCTTGTGGGTTTTTTATGGATTTATTAGCTTAATGAAATACTTATATAAGTAATATTCCCTATAACCTTTCTCAGATCAAGAATAGAGTTAAAATAAAGTAACTCTGAGTCCTTCAAAGTTTAACTCTGCTGTCTCTATCAGATGTAGTGTCTATCTGCATTTTCAGCTGGAAGTGGCATCTAAGGGAAAAGCTGTTACTCTGAGCCTTCTAGACAGCTCTGTGTTCACTAAGAGCTTCATTAAGAGTGAACTTGCTAATGCTTAAGCTAAGAACGCTCATTTCATGCTAGTATAAAAAACAATTTCAGCTTTAAGTAATCCTCCTAAAAAATGGCCCTTTAGAGAGAAGCTTTCTTTGCAAACCCCCTTCTGTATAATTTCATTTCAGCCATTTTTTGTATGTCTAAGCTGAACCTCCAGCATTACTATGTTAATTGCTCTGCCTTAGTTTCCTAGTGCAAAAATTGGGAATAAACATTGAGGAGGTAAGTGTGAGAATGCTGTTGATGGAATGACCACCTCTGAAGGACCCAAGGACTTGTGCCATGGAGAAGAGGGGAAAACGCTGTGTATTCAGAGCAGGATGTGAATAATGTATTGTTAATAAAGTATGAGGCAACTCATCACAAGGACTCCGTGTCGAAAATCACGTGGAGTTCTGTACGGGGAAAAACATAGATCACGGGCAATTATATGTGCTTGCTTAAGCCCTGAGCTTGTTTGCAGAGCTAGTGATCTTTCATAGGCTCGGGGGTAGGATTTAACACTGTTTTCAACCTGCCTTGCAATTCGGGTGTTCCGGGAGCTCTGGATGAGAGGAGAGCGCACCAGCCAGCCTGGCCTTGGGGTCTCTCTGCTTTGTAGCACTCCACAGGGATGATGAGCTTCACAAGAGATTTAGGGCTGAGAGGTGGAGTGGGTGGCTGAGAAAAGCAAGAGCAGAGTTCTTGAACTTCCTCTGCAATGGCGATTGTGAGCGCTCCGTTTGCTTTGACACAAAGTCAATTAAGTTAGCTGAGATTATCCTCGCTACTAGTTAGAGTTTGCATGAAGAATTCCCTGCCACATATAACAAATGTTTAAAAAAGCTTTTTTTACCAATACTTTTATAGTTGTTGCCACTCTAGTAAAATACGGCTGGTTTTGGCATGCCAGTTCGAACACCAAAATGAAAGGTCAGGATGTTTGTTGATATGGCCAGATATGCAGGGAACCATAATTGAAAATGTGTATGGAATACCCTTAACTGTAGTGTGTTCTTAAATCTGTCAGTTTGTGACCCTAAAGTTAAGAACTTGCCTCTGAATGTTTTACCAGATTTGACTTCCATTACATAAGTCTATTTTGTGATTACTTCTATGTAAAACTCATACAAAAAGCCCTTTTTGTGGGAGATATGGTCAATTTCCCCAGCTTGGGTGGGATAACCGTGGTAAAACGGTTAGTGCAAATTTACTGATAATCTTTGCTACTTTCAGATATGCAAATGGTTCACATATGATGATGGGATGTGAGTTGACTGCATTATACGAAGACATAATATTCTTTTTTTCTGTGCTCAAATGCTACTTGCAGGTCTGAAATGGAAACATATTAACATTTAAAATGTGCAATCTTAATCGTGTTTTCAGATACTAAGCAGAAAGCGTGTTCATGGGTTTGCAGTTAGTGGAAAATGCCAAACTAGGTGTGATACGCCTTGCTATTGGATATTCCTCTCCAATGCTGATGCTGTAAAAAAAAGGGGACTATTAGAAGTATAGTTGAGTTAATAGTTGCTATACCATGTTTAGACAGGGGACTGCAAAATTTGTCCTCTGAGTGTAAAGATGTCAGTTCGCTTTCATGTGAAAAATTGATTCTTGGGTGGAACAGGGTATTTTTGTCTCACTTCTCAAAATTGGCAGCAATTGCTAATTTCCATGAATGCATGGGTTATAGTGACAGTAACGAATTGAAGACTTTTTCGAAAGCGTTTTTGTCATTCGGAGGAAACTAACATGTGAGTGTGAAGGCTGTGGGAGAGCAGATCATGCATTATGAAAGCATCTTATTTTTCTTAGAGTTTATGTTCAAAATTATGGTTTTTCAACAATTAATCTCACTTTACAGGTTCAGAACAGTGGTAAAATGCAGTTTTATAATTGGAGAGCTTTGAAGCGGAGAAGGGAGGAGTTCATCCCGAAGGACAGAAATGAAGCTGGGAATGCAGTACCTACTGCAGCGCTGTTAGACAGTGCAGCCCGCAGAAATAGGAGTGCAATTGTTGTTATTTTCAAAATTAGTGTCTTAAAATACATGATGCAAGCTAAAGCTAATATTAAAGTGCTGTGACTGGATCGCAGTAGCTGTGTCTTCCTGGTATATTTTGACAGAAATAGCCTACCACCCAGTACAAAGAAGAAATACAGGAAAGCCTGCAACCTCTCCCAGTGGCTTACTGCTGATGGACTTTGTAATTACATCTGTCTAACTCCATCTGTACCCTGCTCGGCTAGAGGTTGGATTTAAGATTAATTGTCTGACAGAGGATCCTGGCTTACAGCTCTATCTTAATTAGAATTCAGAATCCACTTTACATAAAAATATCTGAAAACTCTTTTCTAAAAGAACACTGATTATAGGGCAAATGAAAACATTTTGATCTTTCTTTTTTCATAATTTAGGAATATCTTAAGTATATATAAATATATATTCCCATGCCATCTGCTTTATTTCTGTCTTCGTCTTACTCTTGGCTTCTGTCATCTTGCTTATTGCTCTTTGCCTTTTTAATTAGTAGGAAAAAGCAAGTAGAAATGACTTCCTGTGATCGCAGTAACATTTCAAAGATTACCGAATGCTATGAAACATAGTGCTTTTCTGTGTTTTGAGATTTACTTCTATTGAACGTAGCTCTGATATTGATATGAATATACTAAATCTCTGAGTTGGGTGTATAATATTTTACTTTGTGTAATAAATCACACTTTTTCTGGAAAACATCGCTGTTTTCAGAAATAAGTAGTTCTGTTCTTGAACTGCAGTACTAAGGCTGAATTATGATGTTAGGGTCATTGCATTTAATTCATATGTTCTGGTGGTGTCCTGGCTGAAATGGATCTGTTTCTAAAAGCTGTGATTTGGAAGTATTTAATTAAATGTGCAGGAGTTAACATTTACCGTATTCTGGGAACTCTCAGGGTGCAGTCTTGTGAAGACTGATAGAGAAATTCTGTCTGTTCTAATAGTCTGGATAAGTGGAGAAAAAGAAGGAAAAAATACATTTACCTTTTATTTGAGTTAATTTAGTCTCAAGTGCTACAATGTAACTTTAGAACTGTCTGGGGTTTGTTGCTTTTTGGGGTGGTTTTGTTTGTTTTGTTTTGTTGTTTTTTTTTTTTTTTTTACTCCATAAAAACAATGTTTTGGGCCCAAGAGATTCTCTTCAGGTGAAGTGAGTTTCAATAAGATAACCTCTTATGTCTTTATTAAAAAAAAAAAAAAAAGAAAAAATAAGTGAGGAAGTCCTTAAGACCTTCCATAAACAGCCTCACTTAAAAGGTTCAGGTCAGTTTAAGAAGGTGCATAAGCATATGCTCCTTTTAAGCAAAAGAACACTTCCTCTCTTGGATTTTGTAAAGATATTGCTGCTTGCATGAGTTATGATGATTAAGTATGACCCTAATGTTGTTAAACCAGTGCCTGAGTTCCTGATATGATAATTTGCAAACTAAATTTGCTTTCTCATAGTGTGAGTTGCATTCCAAGTTCTCCTGCATTTTGCCATTTGGTAGCAATCTACACAGGTATGTGTTTTGCCACAGAAGGAAAATAAAGCCAAGTAACTCTGATGTTCAGGGTGTTTTACAGCTGGCCAGAGGTGATCGCTGAGAACCCCCCAGTACAGAGTGAGGTGAAGATCTGCCATGAGACTGTGTGGCTTCATTATGTGACTGTTCAGAGTAGCTGACTTGAGCTAATCTCTGATTAGCGACTGATCTTTAGCCTTACTGGAGCCATGCTAAGAGTTAGTGAAGAAGTAAGAAATCTGATTTTCTTACTACTGGATCACCATAGAACATTTTTCTCTTTATTTGATTAAAAGACTCGTGTGGTATAGAGGTGTCTTGACAACTTCGCCCTAGTTTTGCTTGCTTCAGGTCTGTCTTGAATAGTTTTGCACGCACATTTGGAACCGGTGGTTAAAAGGGGAAGCTGTGCCTTGGACAGCAGTGTTGTCCTTCTGGGACAGCACCATGGGATTTGAGCTGCTGAGAAGGGCAGTGCCGTGTGGTGGGATAGACGGTGGTGATGCTGGCAGATACTCTGTCTTTAACAGAGAAGAGAGCACAACTGGGTTTCTTTGTAAGGAGGTATGTCTTGAATTGTTGTTTATAGCATATGTACAAAACTGAGAGCTTTACTTTGTCCTGATTGTACTTTCTGAAGGGAATGTTGTACTTTATTACTGCAGCTTGAGTGTCTTTGGCAATAGGGTGGGGTTTTTTTTTTTTGTCTTTGCTAATTACTCCACAGCTTCTCACCACCTTCCTCATCAGTGTCTCAGTTAACGTGGTTACCTGGTATCTATCCTTTACAAACTAAAATTATGGTATGTGTATGTTAAAGCTACTTAGCTCATCTCAGGAATTCCACTTTAATTTTGCAGTAAGCTTTATACAGAAAAAAAACCCAGTATGGTAGTTATTTCCCTAGATTTGGGGGGAATCTGAAAGCTATTTTTGCCAAGAAGCCAACAATACTGCTCTATAAAGGGGTTGTACTGTAGTACTAAAATTCATCCGTGAGTGACCTCTTAGAACTTTGTAACTCTACACCAACACATCCTAATTGTCTGCTCAGGTCACAGCCCGCCTTTGTTGTCCCACAGACCAAGGTAGGGTACTGGGCCAACTGGTTCAGCTGCCACGCTGGTGCTGGTTTGGAACAAGAGCCCTTTGTTGCCTGCCAGGCTGCGTAAGGACCAGGGCACTGCCGGCTCTTCGCTTGCACCCCAGTAAAGCCTGCCGGCTGGGTTACACTTCCACTCGTAGCACAAAGTCCAGGGGATATCTACAGTGTGTTTTGTTTGGTTTTGGCTGTGAAGGTGTCTGCCCTGTGCTGTGTGCCCAGCTTCTAGTGCCTGAGGTGTGGTGGTGCTTCCTGGCTGGGGTAGCAGGCGGATTTGTCAGTCTCTATTCTCGTAGGTATTCTGCTTAGGTTTTAGCTTATACTAGTCATGTTTCTTGTAAATGCTTACTAGGAGGTTTGTTTTTTGTTTCATGGAGATTTTTTTTTTTTTTTAAACTGCTTCTCTTCAGCAACTCTTCGACAAAGACTTCTACTGTTTTACAGTTGAAACTAATTTTAGGATGCCTTCTCCAGACCTGTGTGGATAAATGTCCTGGTATCATGAATAAAATTTTAAATGGAAAAATGTTGATACATGCACGCTGTCTTACAGTTCCAAGCCTTTGGAAAACCAATAATCTGACTTGTTACAGAGATGTTACAGAGATGCCATGCCAGAAAGCATATGAAGTGTTTTGAAACTTTATCTAAACTGATTTGCATGCAAGACATGAATTTGTGTTGCATTTATTCAGACGTTGCTCCTAGGATTGTTCGTGCTAATTTTATATCTTCTTGCCACTTTAATACATTCTGCAGCTTGACTAATAGAGTACCAGTAATACTTGGTTGTTTGATGTACATAACTATAATTTCTTTAGCTCCCTCCCTCTTTCTCCTTACAGCATTAACGTGTATTTTTAAATCACAGGGACTGAGCTAAATAGTTTGTTTGATACATATGCATAGAATATATGTTGGTCCACGTACGGTGCTTGGAAAAGTAGTATGGCTGCTTCTAATAACACTTCCCTTGTGCTTTTTTTTTTTTGATAGTTTGTTATTCTGATTTCTTTTCAAGCTAGCATTAACTCAAGCTTAAGGCTTATTTCATTTTACAAGCGCTTGCTTGCTGGTCTCACTCATCCCAAAAGCAATGCTGAAGAGCATTACTGCTATAACATAGTAAATATAATGAAAATAAAGTGTTGTGCAGGCAGCACCTGAAACCAGGTGATAATGACTATGGTTATTAAGCAAACTTGTCTGGCTTTAATCAGAGACCTGTTTGTGGAACACAGACTTGATGAGGAAGACAATAGCAACGTGATAATGACAAAGCTTTGGTGGGTTGGGAGGACTTGGGAGCAGCATATATGAGGTACCGTCTGTACAATCAACCTGTAATCTTTGGAGCTGAGGTGGAAGATAAGTTGGAAGAGAGCAGAAGCAGAAATGCATTACTGTAAAGCTGCACTGAAAGGTATTGGAAAGTTGAGTGGTTGCATCAGTGCTGAGTAGCTTTCTGGGCTCTTTGTTGGTTGTTCTTTTGGCTTTCTGCTTGGTTTTGGAAAGGAAATGGAAAAAGGATGTGAGAAGTTTGGAGTAAGGTTTCTTTTTCCCTTTTATAATTCCTTTATGCTACTCTTCTGTCTTTCTAAGGGATTTGATTATAGCATTGATTGACATCTTGAACAGCAGATTGATATATTTCAGCCATTCTTTGCAGTAGTTTGACAGTAAAAAAAACAAAAACAAAAACGCTTGGCTGTTTGCTGTTTACAAGAAAAAACTAATTGAAATAAACTGTCAAAATTCCTTTAAAGAAGGAAAAGCACTTTTACTGGCAAATCAAACAGTGTGATGTCCAATCCAGCCATTACCTTATACAGTTTCTGGTAAGAATTGTGCAGTGTGGAGAAGTGAAATGTTCTGAGACCAAAAGCAGGCTTTTCTGGTGGTTTGATTGTGGCAGTGTCATAACCCACTTCCCTCTTTCAGTGTTCAGTAGCATGGGAAGCTCTTCAGCTGAAGTCCCAACCACCGGGGCTTCCTGTGGTGGTTTGGAGACTGATTAAAAGCCACATGTGGGTGAAAAGAACTCTTTTTTCCTTCAAAGAAAAGTATTTGTTTCTTTTATTTCACACACACATAGGATATATGTATTATAGTCATATATGTGCTGTGGAGTCATTTCTTCTTGAGCCATATTACCTTTTTGGCTTTGTACAGAACCTGTAAGAGGCAATGCTGTTACATGTCTTTTCAGATCTTACGTTGGTACCTACACAGTCAGCTTTTCTGAAGACAAACTATTAAATGATTTCTGGTGACAGGTTGCCAATAGCTAAAGCGTCTCATTGAAAAATTTTCAAGAATGTCATCAGTCTGCGTGTGTCTCATAGCGAAATCATAGTTTAATAGAAAAGAAAGGTCCTTAGAAGTGTGATGTTGAAGTTCTGGATGTGCAAGCGTGATGTATCGATTTATACCTTCCTCTGTTTATAATCATGTATAGAGGATATAGTCTTACTAGCCGTTGAGCGTGAAAAACCAAGGCATTACAAACCTGGCTTTTGACAAGTAGGGCTTTCTACAAGTGACTGCCATGTAAAGGGAGGTCTTGCTAGTCACTGTCCTCGGACATAGTGTTTTCATTTCTGTATCCCACAACATTTTTCTTTCATTCTTTCTTTTAACTTGCGGAACTTTTCCTGGAAATCCCATGGGATGCTTTGTATTGGTGATGAAAGTCTTGCATCTGCAGCTGCAGAATCAAATGGAAATTGCTGTGTTTTGGACACGGCACAGCTTATATTTTGGGTGGAGTGAGGGGCGTTAATGCATAGCTTTTCCTGTAGAAGTTAATTTATTATCACGGTGTTGGTTCTACAGTGTGTGTCGAATGGGCCACAGCTGAAAACATCAATCCTAAAGCTTGCCAGGCTGTTCTAGAAAACCTGGTTGATTGAAGGCATAAGCGGGGCTGTAGTTTGGAGCTGTTGGTTTTTATGAAACTCTTGTTAATAATCAATCTTATTTTAAAAAATACTTTTGAAGAGAAATATGAGATATGTAGCTGATATTGAAACATTTTCCAGAACGTTTTTGTGCCTACACACGCATGGGTTGTTAGGCACATCTGTAATGTATACCACTGCGAGACATTCAGGTGGAGGAGATTATTTCTAAGCATTATTTACTGAAGGTATGAAATCTAAATAATACCCATTCTCAGTCCTTTTACTAGTGCAATAATTAGTGTAATATTTCATTACTGAGAACAGATTTTAGAATGAGCAAACTGCAATAAATTAACATAGTTCTAAGTTCTGAAAACATGAATAGCATTTCATCCTACATATCAGCTTCTTATTCCACACAAAAAAAAAAAGAGAAGTCATTAAGGATGAAAATAGAAGTTAGGCGGTGCACAGCAGTTGTGTTCTGCTGGGGCTGTGCTGAGATGGTGGTATGCCTCCTGCAGGTCATAAAGATCTGTCTAGTTTGAGGAAAAATAGGCAGAATGGGGACCACAGTCATCTTTGTGTGAAGACTAACATTTGAACGGCCAGCAGCTTCTTGCTCAGTCGATAGGCAAATGTAGGGACAGAGTCCTGGCACAGTGTGAAGAACGCTTGGCTTTGCTGTTTACTTCACCAATACGGGACTTGGATTATGTGAGAAACGCACCTTATGGGGGAAATAAACTTTGCTTTTGCTATGTTTTAGATTACCATGTTCATGGATTTGGTAAAAGATGAAATGTTAAGAATATATATTTATCTTGTAGTCTAGTAAATGGCAATTGGAACCCCCTCCGGTGGCACCATTTGCTGTCTGAGCAGACATAGGAATATCAAGACAAACTAACATTGGCTCCAGCTGTAGCTCAGGTTTCTCCAGGTTCTCAATTTCATCCCTTTCTCCAGCAGCCTAAAAGCACTCCTAAAGCTCTTTCTTACAAAATTATTGCTATATGCATTCCTCTGCAGTATTTTTATTCAGACAATAAGCACAATTTTCTAGGCGTGCCTTTTCAACAACCACAACAATGCTGTGTTAGAGCTTCTGTCTTGGTAGCAGAGTGGGTTTTATCATTCCATTTTTCTTTTCTATGTGTGTATACAAGCCATGCTGACGGCTTTCCTGCATTCACAGCTAAACACAGAGGTAACAGGACTTTTTAAAATGAAAGTTGTCGTTTATTCTTTAGGGCATCTGGTTCATGCATCTTATTCCTCCTCAAGCGTGCTTTTGCAGCTTTAATGTTGCTTGACTGCACCTGTGGAAAGCGTACACGTGCTAAATTGCAACTGTAGGCTGTACTATCCAGGATTTATTTTTGCTTTGAGGTTGCTGAAAGTTTTTTAGTGGAAAAAAGACCACGTGCTAACATTAATTTTTGGTTTTCAAATTGGTGTTTTACTGTCTAGGTTTTAACTTAGTATGTGTTAGCATAATACCAAAATGCACAGAAAAGATGTCACCCATTTAGAGATGTATTGTGCCTTACATGGCTGTGATTTATTTTATGGATTTTTCGTGTATTGTACCTGCTTATTGTTGTGGATACGTGAAGTTAAGAGAGCTGTGTTTCACGCTGAGCTGCCACAATGAGATCAGTGGTCACAGTGGCAGGAGGGCTCTTGTGCCTAACATGGTTCAGGATGCACAGTCGAGAAAACTTGACCACTTTTCCCTCCTGCCCTGTTCTTTGCACTAGTTTGACGACACTCGAGGCTATCTGTGCTTATACCTTCTAGTCACAAGGACACAAGAGGTTCCTTCAAGTGTCATGGAAGTTTGGCACAAGGATCACAATGCTGACAAATGTGTTAGCATTGACATTGCTCTTTGATAGGTGAGCATTTCCTATCATACCACAGGATTTTCTCCAGACCTGTTCCTGCTGTTAATTAGCATACTGCATTGCAAATAGTCTATTCCCTGTTCTTTTTTTTATCCTCTTCTTCCATGCCTGCATTGCTCACAATGCAATGTTTTATGGATATTTCTGGTCTTTGAAAGGTTTACTTGGAGGACAGACTCCGAGCTGCTCTGGGTGAAATTACTGTGCTGGCAGTTTCTCAGAAAGCTTTCTGCTTCCCATTAATTTTGGGGAAAATGCCCAGTAATTTAACAGTTCTTAAGGTTGATTTCTATTTTTTTCATGTCGAATACTGCTGGTTAAACCTTCTGGCTGTCTAAAACTATCAGTTATCTATCATCTTTATTTTCATTGTTTGTAGGAAGAACAATAGATGTATAGTGTACAATGAATGGACATACTGTGTTCTAACAGAATTTCTCATGTGAAATTTTAAAAACAGTAATAATGCTTTCAGTCATCACTAGACACATATTCATGTTCTTCTAAATGTAGGCTACTGCACTTGGCTTAAGGTACCGTTGATCTTACAACTAGAGAGATTTGGAATAGGGAAATTACAGTTTTTTGACAGTTTATAGTTTTGTGAAGGTAAACCTAAACCTAATCTTGTGTCTGTGGATCAGTAGTGACGCTATTTTTTTAATTTATTTTTTAAAGAAATTAATACAGGCACTCTTATTGTCCTGTGGTGAGACTTGCAACAGAAGAATCACGTCATTTGTTCCAAATGACATCCGTTTAACTCATAATGCAATAAACACCTTGGTAAATTGAATCAAATAAGCAATCTGCCTGTCTTACTACTTATGTGTTGCCACTTGTTACCATTTAAGACTTTTTAAAAAGATTTTTCAAATTTATGAACATACATTCTCCATATATAGTGTTGTATCTATAAAGAAAATAAAGAAAAGTGTGCAAGTGTTTTCCTTCCCTCATGTTTTGGAAAGTAGAAGATGCAGGCATGGTCTCTAGTTTTGGAAACAGAATACTAGATTTCTGGATAGGAAACAGTTAGGAATATTGATGAAATAATGGATATTTTGAAGGATTATCATAGGATACCCCTCCCTGCAGTGATGAAAATTCTTACCTTTTTCTTGCTAAGACAGGCAAAAATTAAGAAGTAGGAAAATTAGAGGTTGCCTTCAGTAAGAAGGTAGTCAGTGTCTCGGGAAGCATATGAAAGATGATGATTAAGAACTAGGACTTAGACCTGTTTCTACAGTGAGATATAAGAAGGACATAGAAGCCACCACCACTTAGGAGGGATGAGAACAGTACAGGGCCAGCAGGTTCCTTAGGGCTCTGATTTCTACTAGTGGAGGAACATGAAGGACCGTGGCTGCCTCTTTCCGTTGTATTCCAATGTCCTAATGGACCAAGAATAACTTTGCTGCTGCCAGCGTGGATTTCCTCATCCTGTTTCTACTAGTTCTGCTAGTTATTTTCCTTCCCTATCTGATGGGAGGGGAATGATTCGTAAGATCCACTGCACTTTTGAAAACAAAAAGCAAATTCCAGTGCCTCTCTACATGTGTCAGTAAAACATGATGGCCCAGCTGTTTGATCTATAGTCTTTCTGTTTGAGTGTGTATCTTCAAGATTGCTTTGAAATATTGAGTCTTCTTTTCTGTTTAGCTGCCCATTATCACTGCTACTTATTTGCTGGATGTTGCTTTTATTTGTACCTGCTGTTAATTTGTGTAGGTGATAAACGTGCAATTACGTGTGTGTGGGAGAAATCATCCCAAATCCCAGTCTGCCAACATGTTGTTTCTGATGAATTCTGAACCTCACTGGCCAGAGGGCACGTAATGTGGCAGGCACGAATCAGTGGGCGATCATTTAATCAGTGTAAATATTCTCCCTTCTTATGGCAAACTGAAGAACCAGGGAGATTACATTTCAAAAGCATATAAGTTGGGACTGGAATCCTCTCATCTTGAAAACAAGATGATGCTGATCTACTATGTCCAAACATGAAGTGCTTAATAGTAGTGGTTAGTATTTGCGCTTTTGGGAATGTTTACAGGGGTTCAGCCTAAAAGTAGCAGGAGGGAGGTAAGTGCTGTAACCAGGCAGGACACTTTCTTCGTCTTGTTTAATAAAACCTACTTGCCTCATACAGATTTCCGGTGCAGGGATGTTGCTTGCCTACCCAAAGGGCCATGGTAGCTCAGACATTCTAGGTTTCATTTTTCAAAACTTTCCTGATGGCTCCCCTTTCCATGTGGTAATTGCTTCCGGATGACATCAGCAAAAAGCACTTGAGGATGTGCTGTTTGATAGGGAAACTTCTGATGTTTTTAAAATGAAACAGGTTCCAGATCATCTTGGATGCAACTTGAGCTCAGTGTTGAATTGTAAAGCCTCTCCTGTGTGCCTGGGAGGGTGCTTCTGCTCAGTTTATCTTGGGTGGTTGCAAAGACTGAACACTGTGTTTCATGTGTGGTGCTGATGACCAATCACCAGCTTTGTTTTCTGGTGAAGGGGTTGGGTAGCACAGGGAATTTGCCTGGGCAGGGCAGAGACATCAGCAACTCGCCCTCAGTTTACAGTCTTCTCTCTCCTAATAGTCCACCTGAAGATAGCAACTTTAACGTGTTATTGATTATATTATAGGACTCTGATGCTTGTACTTGTTTATAGTGAAAGAGATTGTGATAGGCAACTCTAGTTAGGTGGGTGGAGAGGGTTTGTGTGGGGTTTTGTGTTTGTTTTCCCAACTGTTAATTTACATTTGTGTATTGAGTCCTTTCCCTCTGATAATTTGTGAAGGGAATGGAGAAAAGCATCTTTATGAAACTGAAAAATAAATGAATGTGACCAGCCTCCAAACTCACATCTGTCAGGATACGTTACTGGAAACATACAGAGAACATGTGGAAAAATGAGTGCTCTCTGGGTTAAACCTCAATATTTTATCCCATTGTCTTCATATTGAGGGTAGTAGCACGTAGGTTATCTGACTTTGCACTTCATCAAAAAAAGTCTGGACCTATCTAAAGGTCTCTAAAGTTTTAAATATTTCCTCTGGTTAGAAACAAGTTTCCATTTTTTGCTTTCAGGGATTTCGATAGTAGCTTGGATTTCTTTTCCCTATTTTTTTTCCCCAATTATCTCCATTCTGTGCATTTACATTTTTTTAAAGTACAGATTTATTAAGTATTTCTGGAAGGTTCTCTGCATTTTTAAGTAAAACAGGATCAGCATAAGCGTCACTAATTATACATCAAATTCAGCCCTTCAAGTGAAAAGTTGCAGGATTTGTTTTCCCAGCAGGATGAAGTGTAGCACAGGAAGGGAAAGCAATGATTTAAAGAGCTACATACTATCAAATTTCTTTTCAGTCCAGGAATTTAAGTTGCTGCAAAATTTTCTCTGAGGTTTTCCATTGATGTTATTTATGGGGGGAAAAAAAAAGATATGGTTATATGCTTTCATACAAATTAAAACCCTTTTGAGATTTGTTGCATTGTGGATTTTGAAATGTAAATCACTTTCTAATGGGTCAAAACTAATATTCACACTTGTTTCTGACAAAACTTCTAATGTACTCAAAATGTCAATTTTTGGAAGGCATTACCCAAGGAGAGAGAAGATACAGTGTTTCTGTTGAGGAACTTGTGGTTTACAGCACAATTAGAAAAGTCATAACTGTTGACTTGATCTCTGATTGTCTATTTACTTTTACATACTTCAGTTTACATGCTTAAACGTGTTGGTTTTTTTTTTCCAACCACATATTCTTAACAGTAAAAGCCTGCAGCAACACAAGAACAGATGGATGTGGAAAAATTGTAGTTGAATATAACCCTGTTATTTGTAATTTAAATACCTTGAATGTTCCTGATTTGTCTAATGGAAATACAGAATAAAAATACTTCTGTAACAACAGGAGATGATGCAGTACTATGTGAGAATAAATTAAAAAAAACCATGCAAGTGTCTTGTAGAAAAGAGTTGCAGTATCAAAGACTGCTGTAAATCATGGCAAGGTAGATTTTAATCCTGTGCTTTTAAACAATGATCCGTGTTGACCTGTGTTTATATAGTCATTTCCTAAGCACTTTTTCATTTTACAGACTAGTTGAATTTGGTCTTCCTTGTAATGTGTTTCAAACATTTGGTTGTTATGGGTACAGTAGCATGCTGATTCATCTCAATTTGGGTCTTTTGGTTTTTCTGGGGGGGAAGCCATTTCTTGCTGTATAGAAATTGCATGGTTTTGATTATTATTTAATCGGTGCTTAACTGTGTGCCAGTGTTTCAGAATGAAAGCAGTGTGTATGTGAGGAAAACAATGGATGCAATGGATGTGTGTGGTTTTTTGTCTTTTTTTTTGTTTTTTTTTAACCCACTGGCATTCTTCTCATGCTGTTTCTGTCCCCTGCGCGCCCTCAACCTTGCTGCTGCTCTCATGGCTCCTGCTGAAATGGGAAACAAAATGAAATACATGATCCTGATGGCAGCTGCTCTCAGTGACACCATCTCCTTTAGGGACATCCCCAGTATCTTCATAACCTGTTCAAGGAGGAAGATGTAAAGGAGGCTGGTTCACTGGGGGCTAAAAGTGGAGAAGAGGTGTCAAAGCCTGTTTTGAGGCTACCTATTGAGGCACAATTTTTACTGCTTCTTCTGTTGCTGATACGGGAACAGTAAAATGTAGATGTTTATATGGTTAAATGAAGAGGTTGCAAGGTGTTACACAGTCTATCTGCTACTGTAGACTATCTGGCACACTTATTTAAGGCATGTCTGTGCTGGCACCAGTAGCTGAACCTGAATGTTAAAGCTGTCCTCTCTCAACCTTCATGCCTGACAAGTGGTGCTGATGGGGAAGCAGCATCCTCATCTGCTCCTCTACTCCGAGAGATGGAGAAGGTCGAGGGGAAACCAAAGCTCTGTGACTGGCAGGTGACTTTCCAAGCAGGACAAGTCATGGCTTGTTTATTGGCTCAGTCACCCTTCTTGGGTGAGAAGCCACGCTTTCTCCCCTCAGCAGCTCTGACTTGTGCTATCCAATATGCCATGTTCTGCTTCTTCAGTGTTGTAGCCTTGTTTTCTGTTGCCTTCTCTCCTGTCACTGTTGTAGGGGACTGGGGCATTTTATTTGCATTTGGAGTAGCATGCTGGGCATTGAGTGCATTTGCTGAATCTTTAGCCTGCACCTCTCCCACAGACTGCAGGGCGGTCTGCTGCGCTCCCTTGAGCTCAGTGTGCTCTGTCATGTAACGCTAATGCTACCACTTCCTTGTAAGAGTCTGATTTCAGTCTTCTGCAGGTACGTTGTCAGTGCAGGAAGCTTTAAAACTTTTTCCAGAATTGATGGAGCTGATAACATTTGGCTGCCTGTATTACAGGCATTTGTTTTCTTCCTTACAGTTGATCTTACGGTGAATATTTGACTTATGAAAAAATCCTGTTATTACTAAGGTCTGCCTGGCTGTTGCTAGTACCTCCAGTTCCCAGTTATTCTTTGTATGTTTGCTGCATTTGCTTACTTGGTAACCTAGACCTATTGGCTTAAAAGGTCATAGCTAAGCCAATTTAAAGTCATTAGCCACTCTGTGACTTGCTAGAGTTGCATCAGTTGCAGTTACTTTCTCCCAAAATAAAAAGCTAAAGGCTGAAAGGCCCGTGTAGCATGTTGATACCCTTGCTATGTAGGAAAAATTCTTTCTAGACTCAAAATTGATTTAGGCTCCCAACAGGGCCTGTCACCAAGGAATTATGTAAAAGGTGAAGTTGGAAGAAGGGCCCCCTAGGAATATCTATGTCTAAGCAAGCAAACTCCTTCAGCACTGCAGGGCACCATGTGGCCATGCTGGGCTGCTCTGTCAGGCCACAGCAAATGCTGAGGACACGCTCTCCTCCTTGCCCTGCCATGACTGTGAGAGAAGGAAAAGTAGCAGCACTCATGTCCTGCAGAGAAGAGGCAAAAAGGGGGAGAGAGGAATGCGTGCCATAATTGCTTCCAGATGAGTTCCTTTTCTTTCCAGCGTTCTCTGCTCTTAGCTCCCAGGTAGAGTGAGCATTTGTATGCTTGAGCACCCTGGTACATGGGGGAAGATGGCTTTTTGTCATATTTAGTTACACGTGTTCCTTTTGCCATTAGGAAGCTTAAGCAACCTTTTCTTGCGTTATTTTTTTCCCTGTGTGTGTCAGGGAGAAGTCTGCTCACACACACTCCTGACGGTGCCAGCGGAGGAGGTTGTTGGCCTGTTGCTGCCTTCATCACAGCCGAAGGTTACCTTTGGGGAGGGATGAGCAGTTCCTGTGGGTGGTGCAGCTGTAACCAGAAGAGGCATGAAGTCTACCCCTGGGGATTTCTGCAACAAATTGTTTTTGTAAATAGTTCATAGGTAATAGACTTCTGTAATAATCACTCAGTACAGCAGAGCACTTGAGGACATACTTAATTGCATTGTTTAAACGAGGGCGTAGGTGCGGTTTCTTTTGTATATCTGTATGTTTGTCTTCTGAAAAAGTACCATCTATGGTTCAAATATATTCTTAATTGATATCGTTACCTTCTCCGACCCCTCTTCTGAGGTCATATCAGTGCTTGGCACTTTCAAAAGTTGTCTGGTTAAGTGGTTACCTTTGTGAAAATGTGTATGTTTCTGCAAATTTCCTGTAAAGACTCACACAGAATATTTGCTCCAATTTGTCCAGTTTCAGAGAGGGGTCTCGGTCACTTTGCCATGGATTCAGCATTTCTTTTGTGTGCAGCACATGCTGTGTGCTAGTAGCATTCAAGCAGTTCTGATGACCTTCCTGTAACTGCAGATGTCCTGAAGAGGACTTAGGCCTGAGGTCTGTAGGTAAAAGGGACTTACTTCCGTTTTACTGAGCAGAGCCTTGGACTCTGTGCCTACAGAATAAATATTGTATATAAATAAATATGTATTTAATATGGAATTTTTGCTGGAACCAGGATTCCCTGCTTTACAGCACTAAGAGGCAAAAAAAAGCTGTATGTTTTATTCTTCCTTACTTTTGTTTTCTTAAATGAAGTAGAGTGTTGAGGGGAAAAATAAACTTTCCAAGGAGACAAGAAATCTTAGATGATTTAGCTTAGATATATCTTTTCTATTACCATTTCAAGTAACGATCCCTCTAAACAGAAAGATAGAAGAAGCTTGGATATGTGCCCTCTTCTGTATGAAAGTGCGTGTAGTTTTTTCCATTGTAGCAACATGACAAATTTGAATTTAAAGCCCTTCTCTGACATACCTTAATGAAACCATCTTGGGATGTTTTTTTCTGTTGTTTTTCCTGAAGGAGGGATACGTAGGGGCTGAATATTGAAGCACACTACAAAGAGCAATATGAGGGGAATTCATTTTTTAGGGCTTAAGCTGGGGAGTACGCATCTCCTTTCAAGGTTGAAAGGAGATTACTTGAGCATTATGCCAGGTTTCATACCAAGTAATATGAATCACTTTTTCTAGAGGTGCATGGTTTGAGAAAGTCTAATCTCATAATGCCACCTGAATTTCAAAGGAGGTGTGTTGAGTATTGACTCCCGCATAGTCTGAGTTTGGATGATGGTATTGATACCTCTCTTGCAATCCTTATGAGCAATAGATGCGAGCTGGTTTGTAAGTTGTAGGAAACTGGGGAATTCAGGCTAGAAACAGGCTCATAAGTTTTCCTAATTAGTTATTATTTATAGCATTTAATATGGAGAACAGCATATGAGGACTTACTGTGAAACCATAACTTCTTCAATCAGTTGCTGGTTTAGTTCTTGACTAGTAACAGGCCGCTTTCTGAGAAGAGCGTTCCAATTACTTTGCTCTATTTTATTAGAGAAGTTTGGTCCTTGTCAGTATGCTAGGGCTGTAGAACTCAGAAGGACATTCAGAGAAGACAGCTTTATGAGATTAAATTTTACATGGACGAGTTTAGATAAGGTAGATAGTATGGGGAGAGGGGGAAAAAAGCCTTTGGACTTTGATATGTTGTTACTCCTCTGCTTGGAATCACAAAGGACTGGCCTTAATGCAGCCCTTTTTTTTTTTCTTCTTTTTTTTTTTTTCTGAGCTGTAACTAGCACAACCTCTTGGTGTGATTGTGGTTATGTTTGTGTTGAGGTGTGCTGTTCCTTGTGCTGTACGGGAGTAAGCTAGAGCTATGTTTAGCCCCTTTGTCCTTGTTTAAAAGTCTCTGCAGAGTAGGAAAGCTGTGTGACTTTAACTGTACCATTATCATTGAGGCAGATCAACGCTTATATTTAGACTATGTTTATGGATGGGTGTAGGTACATGTGTGTTCTTGATGACTTGTCCTAAAAAAACAGTTTGAACCATAATGCTTGTTTGTTATGGGCGAAGTTTGAATTGCTAGAAAAAAATCTCAGGTTCTGCAGGTGATGGACGCTCGGGCCACCTGCGGTTCCAGGCATGCCCCCAGCTGCTTCTGCAGAGGATATACCTGCTTGCGAGACACGGTAAGATAATGAAAGGACTGGATGTGTTAAGAGGCTAATCTTGAGGAATTAATGCTTGCTTTCCTTGTTACCTGGTAGATTTTCTAGTCTTTTGAATATCAGTGTCTGCAGTTTTAAATATCTCTAGTTGCTTTTTCCTTTGTTCTTCCAGGTAGGTTTTTTTTATGGCATGGCCTCTTACAAACATAATTAGGTGGTTACTTTGATTTAATTCCAAAATTTAAATTAAATTTTAAATATAGCATTTAGCTGTTAATGCTATTTTCTTAAGTTTTATTTTGCCATTCATATTACCTGACTGTACAATTATTTGATGAAATAATATGCTACAAAGCTCTGTGTATATCTGTGCAAACTAAATGAAGTTTGAATTTCGTAATTGTCACTATTGCAAATTTGGTAAGGCAACTGTTGGTGATTGAGAATGCATTCATAGGGATCTAGTATTTACCACCTTCATCGCGCAACAGTTTGTTGCTTTTAACTGCATGGTGTGTGGGTACTTTCTGAACATAATTTCCTTTCACTTAAATCTTCTAGAGTCAGTTGCGAATGGCAGATGGTGTGATCTTCCAGAAATCTCAGTCAGATTACTTGCAAAGCTTCTGGACTGTAACTTGATGTAAAGAATTGCCTCCAGATATGGAAATAACTTTGCAAAATGAGCTTTCCCTGGGGGGAGTGCTGCTTAACAAAATGGACAACCAACAAGTCTTTCTTCAAATGTTAAGAACTAGGTGCTAGGAAAAATAGATGTGAATGTATTATTATCTGGGGTTAAAAGAATCTATCAAGGAGATTTGAAGGTATTCAGGAATACTATTTCTGTCAAAGCTTAATGAAAGGGAAGGATATTCTAAAGATGCGTCTATTCCCAGACCAAATAATGACATGTGACTTGATGCATCATCTGTCTATCCTTCCTTCCTCCAGAATAGAAATGGATGTATACTATTTCCTTACCTTTATGAATTGTCACTCAACTCTCAACTTGGTGATGTTCTTAAAACTTTTGTACCCCAGCATTACAGGAGTTTGGGGTGGACTTTTCTGGATGACTTGTCATATTTCCCAGTTCACCTTTTTTTCTCCAGTTGTAGTGAGCAATGCCACCCTTCAGACATTTCCTAGGAGGAGTCCAGATTGTGCCTCTGCTTCTTCAGTGTTGGTGTCTGGAGCTGCCCAGTTAGCTCTTCACATACCATGCCTTTATAGCCCAGAAGAGCTCTAGTAGTCAGTATCGGGTTCAGCAGGTTGAAATGTGAGTTCCTGCGGATGGAGACCATTCATAGCAAGAGTAGCGTACTTGGACAGTTCCTTAACTTCTTATTTTCCGAGATGCCTTAACTTCTTATCTGCCCAATACTTTGCAATAAAACTCAGAAAATGGACCAGAAAAACTGAGTAGTGGCCTTGAAAATGACATTTTCTAAATGTCTGACAGAAGAAAACCAATCATTACCTAGATACAGGGCAGATGAGAAATTTTTAGAAATAGACAGGTCTGAGTTACCACAATCTATGTGGACAGTGTTGAGGAGTAGGCAGCTGGGATGAAATGGGACCAGGCTAGGCGTAAGGGTGTGCAGAACTGGGATGCGCTTTGAGCATGATAGAGAGAACAAAGCAGTGAGGTTTGCAGATGCTCCCTGGCTGGGTAGGTGGGTGGTATGCTGATGCCCTCTTGCTGTTCCCTGCTGCAGATGGCAGCTCATCGATGGCTGTAGGCACAAAGAGCGCTGTGTTTAAGATTGTGTGGGTCCATGAGGGCCCGCTGCTTTCTGATGACTGCCGTCACCGCGCTGTCCAGCTGAAGAAGCCTTGGGCCCTTCAGCAATACCTGGAATATCCAGCTATATGTCATTTTGCTGGACACTGTGCAGATGGAGTACTGACAGAGCACATGCTTGCCAAGTGGATATAGGCCTTAGGTTATCTGATTTCCTTTCCTAGAGGGAAAGGAATCGGTGAACGTCCTCTACTGCATTTTAGTCATCTGGGAGGTTTAATGAAAATTTACATCTCTCTACCTTCATAAACAAAATTAATTATATCCTCTTATGTATAATTTAGGGAGTAATCTAGATTAAGAAGATAACTTTAAGAGAAACAGAGTTCGAGATTGCAAGAAGCTTGTTAAAAAAGTAAAATGCTATTATGTTTTCTCTCTCTCTTTTTTTTNTTATTGTACATAATCCAGCAAGCAAATCTAATGTTCCTGGTGGCTAGAAGCGAGAAAAAAATTAATGGATACACTGGGCTTTTTACCAGTGGAACGGAGATGGGTTTTCCCAGAATAGGTTAACTGGCATTGCTAAAGCAGTTATATTAAAAATGTCATAAAAATGGTTCCTGTATTAGTTTTCTAAGGTAGTCATCTGTAATACCACATCGTGTTTGTAGAAAGAAGACAGCACTGCTGTATTGATAATAGTGTAAGGACCACCTGTATAATCCACATGAGCTGAAATATGTGACAATTTGTTTCACCTGCCCATATTGCAGTTTTACTGACTTGACTTTAAATGCAGCTTTTTCCTATCTGTACTAAATGCTGAGGGTTAAAGAATTTGGAGCCAGTTATTCTTTTCTCCGCCTTTTGGGCGTCAGCCTACAAAAATATGCATTTCTCTTGTAAGAAAGTTAGCAGTGAAGACAGTGTGTGCGGCTTTACAAACTGAAAGTTGTTCTTCTGCCAAAATCTGAGTAATACCAGTTTGCGTGCTGATATTTTCACGGTAGCTAGGTATGTTGCTGTTAGCCTTAGAATAACTGTTGAAAAATCATTGCCCGTCTCACTGCACTACCTAATGGAAATTCAGGGCTGTAAGAGGAAGTCATGGTCATTTGCTGCTGCAGTTCTCAGCTGAAATGGAGTGTTGGAGACAAATGACTTGTCAGGACAAAATGCACTTGCTAAAGCAGAGTTAAAAGCCATCCCAGTCGAAAAGCAAGAAGACAAAGGTTAAAGCAGTTGTTTCTGGTTCAGAACCTGAATTGCTGCAGGACTTTTTGAATAAGTAATAGCAGTAGCAATTATGATTGCATCTTTGGTCCTGCTCCTCCAGCAGATATATTTAATCACTTCTGATGTGGTTTCACAGAGTGTAAGAGATTAAACTAGTCATTTTATAAATTGTGAAGAAAGAAATGAAAAGACTGGAAAGTAGTGAGGGACATTATTTCTAGCTGACCTGATATACATGGGTGTGGTTTCGCTAATTTTTTAAGCAGTCATAGATTTTTTTTTTTTTACCTCTTTGCTTCCAATTACCAGTTGGTAATAGCTGCTATCCTGCTAATAAAGCTGCATGGTAATTTGGCTCTTAAACTTCTGTAAGGCAGTATTAGAGTATCATGTCCATGGCAAAACAGCTTGAATGCCATCAACTGAAGCACTGGCATCATGTGTGTTTTGTGAATCAATTCAGATCTGTAAAGGTTTTTAATCTTTTCTGTTCTTTTTTGTGTGAAGAGGATGATTTGACTCAATGCTCAGAATGCAGTAAACAAGAACAAATAACGCTAATAAAGTATGTGAACAGCTGCAAGTGTATCCTAATGATGAAGTGATAATGTAGAAAAATGAACTACCTCAGTTTCTTGTCTGTTGTCCTTTCCTCTTATCTTTCTCACTGCCACTCTTCTGCTTTTTTTTATTGAAGGCACCAACGTATGCCTCTGTTCATAATTCACATTGTAGTAAGATGCACAACAGTAGTCCAGTGACTTAGACTTCTCTTAAGTATATGTTGTAAATTCTTTTCAGTATAACTCACTGTTGCTTCCTGGCTAAAGAAAAAAAATATCTATAGCAAGGAGTGTAGATGTTGCTGGAGAGGCTACAGTTGGGAACACGTTTAGAAGTATCTGTCTGTGAGTTTATTCTACTATGTAGTGTTTTGAACAGATGTTGCTAAGCAAATAGGAATTTTATAGATATTTATGTCTAGCGTTTTTAACAGCTGAAGAACAAATGCTGTACTTGACTGCATGGCTGACAACTAGGAACTTCAGCATCTGAACTTAGGGCTTCTTTACTGATGTCTCTGGCCTCCGGCAGGTTACTTAGCATTTCGGAATCAAAACCTACACAGAAGTTGTCATATTAAATCAGAATCTGCCTGACCTGTTACTCTGTCACCAGTGCTGGTTTTTACCAAATATTTCAGAGAAAGGTGCCAAAGTCCTTGTTCATGTGTGAGGTGTTCTGTCCTTAACAAGAGTTTATTCTTAATCACTTTGAACTGAAAGATGGCTTAGACACTAGAGGATCTATCTTTTCCAAACCCACACTTTTAATATTAATATCTTAATATTTCATAAATGTGTTGTTGTAAAATGTTTTCTGCATTCTAAAAGGAAAACAAACTTTTTGACCCTCACTGTCTCTGTGGAACTGTTGTAGACCGAGGCATGTGGGAAATAAAAATTGTAAATTTTTAGTGGCTTGATTATTTAAAAAGCCATTTAATGTTCATTTAGTTTTCACAGTATTCTAAAATTAAGAGAATTTTATGCTGCAGAGCATGGTATTATGGGACTGTAGGCGTGCAGAATAAGCAGTAAAGCCATGTTTAAAAGCAGATGGGGGAAGAGACAGCAAGCTTTTGATGATATGACCTCTACTACTGTTTTACCTTTACTGCTGAGTTTGTACCTTTCTTTTTGGAGTTACTCATCCTTAAAAGTAAATGACTGAAGCATTTGAAATGAAGATGGCATGGATGGAAGCAAATACCCAGTTGAAGGTTTTGCATGAGGTCAGGCTTTAACGTCTGTACATCACACAACCTGCAAGAAATGACTGTGTCTTATGGTTTCTGACAAACCTGGCTGCACAGGCTGCCTAGAAAAGAATAGTCTCAGAGACAGAGCATGGCAGATCCATGTGAGCTGAAGCTCCTTGGGCAGTTTTGTTTCTTGTAAAGGCAATGGGGACGTTGTAATCTGGGTCGTTTCCAGTTTTAATCAAACTTTTTTGCTCCCCCAGAGCAAGTAGGAGTCCTGCCAAAGTCCGTTTGGTTTGGTGTGCGGAGATGTGGATAAACAAATGTTTGTCACACTGCCCTCTCGTCCGGTGCGAGGGACCTCCATCAGAAAAATCATTTGCTGACGAGAAGTTGAATCAGCTGGCAGTCGTGGCGCTGGGAAAGGAGAGGGGAGGAAGAGCAGAGTTTAATTAACAACGGAAATTTGCAGCAGAGGAGTGTGGAGAGTTGTTTAATGTCATCCTTAAAAGGAGAGGTGTAGCAAAAGAAATTAGTGCTGGCAAAGCACTCCTCCTAGGCTCAGTCCTACAGTGACCTAAGTGTTCCTGGTCAGGAAACACGCTTAATTTAGGAGTCAGCCATACTGCAGATCTTAATGCGATCCTTAAAGACATCTTGGGTGATGTGCCAAGAGCTGCGCAGCTAAGACCAGAGCACTCTCCATCTTGTGAGATGAAACCCCTAATGCTCCTTGAAATCAATCCTGGTGCTTCACACACCGCAACAGGTTCGTATACCTGCCTCTTTGGCCCTGTGCTGAAGGTGTGTATCTGAGGGAATAATTATTCTTATTCCTACACAGTCGTTTAGTTAAGATAGCAAATTTTGCAAGATGAAGTAGCTTTCTTTCAGTTGAATTATAAATATAATTTTGTAAGTATCCAAGAGTAAAATGTACACTTTGGGAAAAATAAATAAATGAATTGAAAGCGTACGTGTAATGAATTTTGGAGAGCTGAGCCCCTGTATCTTATTTTGCCACTACAGTCCCTTTGCATCACTGTGCTTTAGAGCCATGAACAGAGCCTGTGTACGTGTGCCTGTGGAGGAGAATGAGAAGGTTCTACACAGCCATGGCAATCCTGACATTCAGCTTATCTCCACATAATGAAATTTGAATAGAGTGTGTTTTTCTTATAAGTCATTCAATAATTTAGCATTTAGTTCTGGAAGAAATTTTACTTGATCCTTTATTCTGCTTTCTCACAGAAGGTACCAAGTGGAAGCTTGTTTTGGAGGCTTCAGTTTGAGATTAGCTTGTCTGTCTTAGTCGTTCCTTGAAGTACAGGGGATGCCCAGTGTTATGTGGTGTCTCATAATTCAAAGGTTGGAAAGACAGAAGAGGGAAATGTTCTGTTTTAATTTTGTGCTATTAATTCCATCAGTCTAGATTTGGTATTGGTGATGAGGAAATTGCTTGGTTAGACAGGTCATGTATTGTTAGGACGTGTAACTTCTTTTTTGGGGGNTCCACCATCATTGTCTGTCTTAACAAGGACAACTTATGTCACTGTTTCTTTGTGGACATTGTGTGAAGGATGGAGGCAAACTAGAACCCAGTTCCTCTGCTGTCCCCAGAGGCAGCTTCCACAGTTAAGCAACTAGTTCCTTTCCTGAATTTGCAGTTTTTAAGTGGCCTTCCTGTCATCGGACTAATAATGACAGTAATAACTTAAGGAAATTTGACTTGCTCTAGTTGTTGAAAATAGAAGGAAATGGGATTCTTAAGATTCTCAAGTATATACCGTAGCAGTTTCTAAATCCCCGTGCTCTGCCAAAGCTATTTAATACAGCCAGGAACTGATCCAAAGCTTAATCTGGATGAGCAACAGCAAAATACCCCAAAAGCAAGTCTGCCATGCAAAGACAGGATGCTTATGCTCTTGTTCTTCTCCGTACAAATGTGTATCTGCAAAAGACAGGTCACTTTTTTTTTTTTTAAATTAAGTGTGAGTAGTATCTACAGTGTTTCTCAGCATACTGTCATTTCAAGTTGTAGGTTTGAACTTAAAGAACGTGTCAGCGATTGTTATGAGTCAGTGAATTGAAATCAAATCTAGGAAGTTTTTGTACTGGGGGACTTCAGGCATGCAAGGTGAATACTAGCAGAAAAATATGAAAGACAAATATTTGGAAAAGTAGGGTGAAATGCATGTGAACCCCTAGGTGTGGAGCACTTTCAACATTAACCTGAAAAAGTAGTTGTGGCTTCTTGTTGGGTTTTGTGTTCTGATCTTATTTTTTGTGTAATTTGACAAGATGGATAGTCAGAAAGACTTAATAATTTGAATTAAAGTGGAAAATTGCTTAGCAAGGGTGGTGGGGGTGGTGGTTTTGCAACAAGTTTCTTAAAATACCATGTTTGTGTAGCTCATGAATAAACAGAGTGTTCTAGTGCCTTTCATTACAGAAAGTAGCTTGTGCCTTTTTCCTTGCCTTTTTTGCTTGTATCTGAGTTCCTACTGGGGTGATTTTGAGTGTTTTCATTTATGTGAGGAGGCGTCCTATAGAGAGGGGAAACGCTGTCTTGGAGCGTTTTCAGGTACTACTGAGGTATGACTAGTTTGATCAAGCAGAATACATCAAGTACAATGCTACTTTAGCCTGAATTGAATAGATTGGATACAGATGAATTTTAATATTGTGAAAGCTATTTAGAGTCCTCTGATTGTCATTTCTGATGCTTAGTAATACCGCTCATGACAAAGGTAACACATGCTACAGTTAATGGCGTGCCCTGTGTAGTTTAAAAACCAAACCAAACCCAAACATACCCACAAACAGCCTGGAAAGCCAAACAAATGCTACTAGTTTTTTGTGGTTGGGGTTTGTTTTGTTTTGTTTTGTTTTGTTTGTTGGTAGAAGTGAGGAATTATGAATGGGTCAAACGATTTCTCCTCTCTTCACAATTGTACACTTTCTTGTGATAACATGCCATGCATACCAGATCTTGAATTCACAAATCTGAGCTAATGTTTTAAGAACATCGCTAGGGAGAGTCATATGTCTCCATTGATGAAGTCAGCTTCACAAAACTTTTCTGTCTGTTCCAGAAAGCAGAATTTAACTCGTTTTAAGTCCTGGCTCTGGTTTTTAACATGAGAAAAGAAGACAGAGAGTAACAGTGCTTCTTGAAGATAAATAAAAGCAAGATCAGCTCAGATGATGAGATTTTGAGTCTTTTTTCTTTTTCTGCACTCCTAAAAGGAAGCAAAAGCAACTAACAATCAGTAAAAGCTTGTTTAGGTGTGGGACTCCTATATAATCTTTTAGAGGAACTGGGCAATTTTGCCTTAAATTGCTCAGTACAATGAAGTGTCACTTCTTGGCACAAGATTTGATTGTGCTTGAGTCCCACACAGCTTTGATACAATCTCAGTACGTGTTGTCTGTCATAAAGATGTACTACTTTGTTTAATATATTGATCTGCTTTTTTCAGCTTTCTTTATGATTCTAATCCTTCTAGTTCAGACTACAAGAAATACTGCAAGTCATACTAGTATAGAATATGCAAAGAGGTTGATTTTAATTAATGCAGAAATTACTTTGCTTTTAATAAGCTTTAATGAAATAGCAAGACAGCTTAAATTGTTACGTGAAAATGTTTGAGATGGAACCAAAAATATGCATCAGATTTTTTTTTTTCTGAAGCCAGTGTGTCAGCGTCGTGCTTGTCATGTATGTTATTTAAAAATCAGAACAAAACAAAAAACTTGCATCCCATGTAATCAACTAGAACTATTTGTAATCAATATATTTTGAATATTTTTTCACAGGGATTTGTCGGGTTAAACATTCTACTTCAAGATTCAGGTCTTTTTATGGTAGTTACTTTCTGCAATGTCTGCTAATAAAACCAGAGGATTTGCTTGGAGGGAGTTGTCCTTACATTCAAATACTTGTTTAAGTTTGCTTTTGCCTAGACATCATTCCTTTTATCAGATGTAGGAGCCTCATTCTCTGTAAAGATAAATAAACACACCCTGTTAAAGTTGGGGTCCATGTCCCTTTTGCTAGCTGAAGATCAGGCCCTAAGTGTCTTTGCTTTTTTTTAGAATTCACTTTGCTGTTATTGCTTCTGTTGTTAGTAAACTTATTTTATCACATCTTGTCTTTCCGTCATCTAGCACCATGGTAGTTACAGATGTGATGTCTTTTCCCTAGTAAGAAGCAGAGGAGCAAAAACTAGGATTTCTTTTTCAGTTTCCAGCCTGTCCTTTAATGTATTTTAAAGGTAGATCCATGTGTTTAATCTCATGCTGCTTCTCAGCTTTTAGCTCTTAATTTCGAAGAGATTGGAAGAAACAAATATTGAAACATGAGAGGGAGGACTATAGGAAAGGCAGCTCCTGAAAGTATTGAAACAGTCTTTGAGCTTGGCTGTTGTGAAGACTGGTCTCGTATCCTGGCTAGTGCTCAAAATGGACCAGATTTCAGGTCGTTTTTGCACATAATCGCTCCCTGTCTTTACTGCAGCATGTTTATCCTGTTTGTGAGCGATGGTGGAGCTGTTTAGTTTGTAAGGTGTTGAAGAAGGACCTGTTTTACTAGTTCTTCTGCTAAGTAAAATCGAACATACTTCAAAAAATAGCTAAAATAAAAGGCACCTCTGGCTATTGATCTATTAATAAGTGAAAGAACTTGCTGTTACTGTCATCAGTAACAGCAGATAGCTTTGTAGGTCCTTGCTTTTAAGGTTAGATACTGAAAGTTGCAAATGGATGCAAGCAAAATGTATTTCCCAATGAAATGAAAGTTCTAAGTCTGAAGTAAAGTTTGAGGATAAGCATACAAATCAGTTACACAATGAAATAGGAACTGGTACACGTAAAATGATGAGAAACCAAAACAGATTCTGACTGTTGTCACAGGTATCGCTCATAGTCTTCATAATGTAGAGATGAAACTCTCTATTTTCAGTGTGTCTGGAATAACCGTTGTGTTAATTCAGTATTTTACTGAACTAATTTTTACCATTTCATCCAAAACAATTCCCTACTATGCGCGCAGTGCAATGTTCCTTTACAAATTATACTTTTCCTATTAGATTTTTATGTGTTAAGTGTTGTGCATTCTCTCTAATTTAGTGTGTTTGTCACCTACAGTATGAAGAAAATGAATGGTTAGCTTGGTTTGGGGAGAGGACAAGAAAAAAAAAAAAGTAATACTGTCTTTATTTTTCTAATTTTAGGGTCTACTTACAGTGTGCTGTCCATAATGCCTTCCGATTCTGAAAGCAGCAGTTCTCTGAGTAGCGTTGGTGAGTAAAGTATTAATCTAACAACTTGATGAGTGTCTCATTTTGGGAGATGGGAGAAAAGTTTTTAAGGTTGCCTTTGGGAAGGGTGGAGGGATTCCAGTGGTAAAATCAAAGAAGTTGAGCTATAAGATGTAACCACGTGGCTTCACCAGGAAAAAGTATATCCATTTAGTGTAGTGCAAGTTAAGCCTTTTCATGGCTGCATGCAGGTGTTGCCAGTAAAAATGTTACATTTGGATACATTAAATGATGTATCTGTGCTTCAAGTTACTTAGTAAAATGATGTAAAAAATGGCAAAGTTAGGCTTATACAAGTCTGTGCCTATAAAAAATATATATAGGCATGCATGTATGTGTATATTTATGTAGATGTGAAAATTGTAATCAGAGTTAAAAGCATGATAGAAATTAAAAATATTATTATCCAAGGTCATAGCCTTTTAAACTTTTGGAATTATCTGCAGGCTTTAACCCTTTTTTCCCTGCATGCAATGAATTGCTTCATTTTCTTGGTTTTAAATGTCATTGGGAAAGACAAAATATTAAAAAACCAGCCTAACTAGAGGAGAATGAAATGTGGACAAGAGATCTCTAACAAGATGGTGATCTTGGAATAGCTGTATTAGCTGTTAGTTTTCCTTTTCTTTAATTCCACAAAGACTTTTATTGTGAAATCTACATAAAAGTCACTTGCCTTGGATAGGGAATGTAGGCTCTTGCATATTTAAAGTTCCAGTGTTGTGTCAGGCATCTGTAGACTTCCCTGACACCAGCAGGCAAGGCAGTTGTCTGTTTAAGGATGTGGGTAGACATCTGTTGCCGTCATTGAGTTGAACTTTTAACTCCAGCATGCAGGAACAAGATTTTAGGATTGACTGATCTATTTGCTGAAAATACGGGAAGTTGTGACATGTTAGGTTGATTTTATCAAGATCACACTTGTATTCTATTACCTGAAGGAAGGCTATGATTTAATTTGCTATGAGTAAATTAGGGCTGGGAATAGGAAGAAGAAAGCTTCTAAATTTTTAGGACAACTGGGCTCAAAAAAAAAAAAAAAAGCGCCTTCCAAAGAAGGAAGTTATTCTAAGGTGAAATCCAGTAAGTTTGTGGAATAATTGGATGAACTGGTGCCTGAAATAGAAGATATAGGTGATCCTTTCTAGTCTTGCCTTCCTGATTTTAAAAAGGAAAGGTACACTTAAAGCTTTTTTTTTTTTTTTATATTTTTGTAACATTGTGAATGCACATCCTCAATTCTTTGTACCTGACCTTTTATGATTTTGGAGGTAAGGGTAGGTAGATGAACAGCTAGTGTTTGCCATCACAAAGAGAACTTCTGCTTTAACAGTGACCAGTTGCAAGCTACAGATGTCTGGCCTCTATTTTCCGTTTTATTAATTTTCTGTGGCATAGTACCTTATGGGATTCCTGTTTCTGAACACTTATTTAGAATTGGGCATGTTACTTCTGAGACATCCATTATTCCCATATGTGAGTCAGAACTGAATTCTTTCTGAACTATCTTTTGTTCATGTTTCAAAATACTGAAATTCATACTGAATCCTGATCTATGTATTTTACCTAAAGGCCTGTCCTTGGAAGTGTTTTATGCCTTTGGTGTATGCAGTGGTCAAAGTTATTAATAACCTAAAAATTAAGTGACCCACTATTAAAAAAAACTTATGTTCTGGTATTCTCCATAGTTTTGTTTTATTTCAATGATTAAAGTGTTAGGTGTTTAATATTTAGTACATTAACAGCCAGGGGAATTCTTTGTTTTAAACTGTCATGTTTGTTTTATAGTCTGGTCGTAGACTTGTTATTCATGAGTATCATTTTTTTCCCCCAATCCTCACATCTTGTTATGCAAAGGATAATATTTTTAATATGATCTAATATCAATAGCAAAACTTCTTTGCTTAATAACCAACATATTCTAATAGACATGTTTGCAAGCCGCTTCAAAGCTGCAGTCAGATTATTTTAATACTGACTGATTTGTTGAATGACAAACAGTCATAACTGAAACTGTTTGCATGCCAGCTCCCCAAAGGCTTCATATGACTTCTTTGAATGGAATCCCAACAAATTCTGAGTTGCTATAGTGTTTCAGGAATTTTACATACATTCCCCCCCCCCCATCTCCCTGGAATACGTTTTCACAAGGGTAGTTCTGTGCGGTGGAAATTACAAGTTTTGTCTGTGAAATGAATGTATCAGTGAAAAAAGGTAAACAGCTCGTGGTTTGGAGACAATATAAACTTTGGAATATGTTCAGTTTGATAGTTATGGGTATGCACACATGCATGTAAAGCAATGTTTTCATTTCCCCACTCACATGTGCCTTCCTCATGGGGCAGAAAAGGAATCTATTTTATTATTCCTGAGTTCAAAACACTGGTTTTCATTAATATTTAACAAATTTTTATTTCTGGTCTGCCTTGCTTCTGTTTGTCAAGCAGCTCAGAAACACATTTACACATTTGACCTTTCAGAACAAATGAGAAAGGTATTTGGGCCACTAATAAGCCCAGATAAGGAAGCAGAGAGTGACTCTTAGCATCCTCTAATTAGGAGAGATAATACAATCTTTCCTTTGTAGTCCTTGGACTCCACAGTTCATAAAAGTAACTAGAGAACAGCATGTCCATGTGCTTCATCTTTTCTTCCCAACCTTAATCACCCTAGCTATTGTTAGAGGTGGTTTCTGCTGACAGCATTCTTAATTAAATGATCTTTTTTTTCTGAAACACTTCCAAGTAAGCCAGGATGTTGTGAAATTGAGATAATTCTGTCTTATATATTTTTTTTAATATATATATATATGTATATATGTGTATACTATCTTATGTATAATTCTAAATGTTTTACAGCTATGCTGGTTTTCAGACTTCATTTATGAAGCTGATATATATATGTGTGTGTGTATATATATATGTGTGTGTGTATATATGTATGTGTGTGTATATATGTATGTGTGTGTGTGTGTATGTGTGTGTGTGTGTGTGTGTGTATATATATGTGTGTGTATGTGTGTGTGTGTGTATATATATATATATGTATATATATATATAATGATGAGCTTATTTACCAGAAAGAGACCCTGATCTAAGAACTAAGCTTAAATAGCACTAAGACAACTGTTCTTAAAAGGTAGTTCTAAGAAAACATGGACTTATTCTTGGTCAAATAAATTGAACATGTTGTTAGGGTTTGGAAAGGAAGAGGGAAAGATGAGAGAACATAATTTGATTGCTGTATGTGTATGTAAATAAAAATACAGAGTGACAGATCATTGCTCTTTACAGGTTTTTCATGTGTTATTTTCCTCACCATTCAAAATTGGTTTAGTTGGCAATATTTTCTTTTATCTCTTACGCTTCATTCCTTTTCTTTCCCATGTATTAATAAAGTTCATGCTGTGCATGTCAAGTTTTGAAGTGATTAAGGGCAAATATTCACTGTTATTTTCCAAAAGAGTTATGATACAAACTCCTGTAATCCCTGCATCACACCATTGTGCTTCAGTCCTGCCTTCTTCCCCCCAAAGGAACAAATCGTCATCAAATTGTCATGGTCCCTCTGTATTTCCTTTCTCTTTGCTCTTGGCTATTCACAAAGATTTTTGTGTGTAAATAGAAGCATCCTTCATCTGCCCACTCCCCGTGCCCGGCAGACTCTCTGAATGAAGCTGCAATCCTGCATTTCTGACATCAGAATAATTATTTATGGAGATTCAGTGCCTGGCGTGCTAAGCACGGAACAACAGTGTCGCTTAGGAATTGGATAGAAACCAATAACAGAGCTATACGTGACAGTCACTGGCTGGTCTCCCACTTAACCGGTCATGATAACAGAGAGGAAAAGAACACAGAATAAAGACCTCCTTGGAAAAAAGAGCACCAGTTTGTGTAGTGCGCTCAGTCTTTTGACATTTATAATTTTGAAGGTAAATGCTCACCAAGCACTGAATTGAAATTAAATGACATAGTCCTGGACAACTGGCTCTAAATGGTCCTGCTTGAACAGGGAGGGGCTGGACCAAATATTCTTTGTGTACCCCAGCAGATAATTTTCTGGACCTGTAAGGAAAGATGGAAGGCCGGTGTTCTGAAAGATTATCTGTAGATGATAAACTGTCAACGAAATATCACCCGACTTAAACAGTACTCCAGCCTGGAACCATCAAGTTTGTTTGATATGGGAGATAGTTACACAGTGTCCTTGTAACTTTCTGTGCATCTCTTGATTTACTCTACTTCCAGTTTCCATCTTTTTTATTTTTTATTTTCCTTGCTCTTTTCTTCACAAATCAGGCTCCTTTCTTTATTTTTACAATAGCCAGGTAAGTTCTTGTTCTGGCCCATGTCACCTAAAAAAACCTCTGTGAATTGACTTAAAAGGGTATGTTTCAAGACTTTTGATATCCAACACTACTTTTACAGCCTCCAGTAACACATTACTGACCTGAGCAATATGATGCCATGACAGCATTATAGTTTCTGGAATTGAGCTGGTTTTTTACTTACCCTAGTATCATAATAAAAATTCAAAGTTTTCCTTAAGTGCTTTAAAAATATGATACTTCTTCCCCTCCTCAATGAACAGATTTTTTTTTTTCTTTTTTAAGAAATACTGTTTCAAAGAAACCAGCAGCTCACATGCAGCAGTTGGGCTATAGCTATGAGGATATGTGTTATGCTTTTTCACAATGAGTTTAACAGAAAGGCATTACATATTCTTCCATTCTTTGAAAATATACTGTGATCTTAATGAGAGCATTTTGGGAATGGAAGAGGCCTTTCTTCTTTCTGCATGTATGATTTCCTTCTTTCCACAGACAGATCTCTTTGCATTGTTGTGATTACAGCTGTCAATCTTGTGCCCTTTTCATTCCACATTGCATATTATCACCTTTATCTTTTAACTTTCAACAGACTATTATTGTTCCAGCTGTTCACTTCTATGCAAATGGTATTGCTTTTTTAGTCATAAGTGTTTTTTCTTGCTCTTCACTGTTCGTATCACTGTACTACCTTTTCCTATGGGAATTTACGTACCAGTCTGTAAAAACCACCACCGTTGGCACTACGACTTTATGACTTTTTCTTGCCAGCCATCAGGTGGTCATATGTCTGACGCCACCAAGCTTGTCCAACTGACAGTATTTCCTTGCTTAACACTTTGTTAGCTTATCAGCCTGACAGGCTATTTACCGATAGTTTTTCACTAATTGCATTTCAAGTTACTTAATCTGAAAGCCTTCTTACTCCAAAGCAAACACTGCCCCCCCTCCTGTCAGATGATAATTTCTTCCCAACAATGTGTATTCATTCCCCGTTTCCATGTTGGCTGTTTTGACAACTGTCCCTTTATGTTGTTGTGATTTCAGTTTATGGCTTCACACTTTCTACAGCTGTATATAACGAAGTAATTGTTTTCACTATTCATAGGAAGTGTTCAGTTGCAGGTGTGGTTTATGGTACTCTTTCAGTCAAAGATAAACACTCCTTCCTTGTCTGAAAAAGTGATTTATATGTTTCCCCTCTCAACAGCCTATAGGGATCTCTCATTGCTTTTCTTAGTTTTTTTTACTAACACAAACACAAAATTTATATTTGGTAAAGATACCTCAACAGTTAACACATACTGACAAAGGAACAAGTCACAGTCTTACACCTGCTGAATGGCCACAAATGAATGAGGAAAGGTGCTGGGATCACTACCAGTACACCACATCAGAATCCTTTTCTGGACTGCAGTGATTGCCTTTGATGTTCCACCTCCTTGCCAATCAGTCTCTCTATTCAGAAGTCTTTTTCCTGTAAAATTTGGCCTCAATGATTGAATTCAACCTCTTTTTATAGGTCTGTTTCCCATGTAATTTACTTGTCCTTTGCTCTGAAGAGTACTTGTTTAGTTTACTGCAAACAAGATTTTAACTTAGGAAATAAACACCCTCTTCCACAAACTTAAAGTAACTTAACTCTCCTTCTATTTTACTCTGTTCGTGAATCATATAGATGTCTCTAGGATTGATCCTTAATCTCTTTAACTAATTTTCAGTGTGTTTGTTAATAACCATCTTCTCTTAAGTAATAAGCACTTTAAGTAGCGTTATTGTATTATCATTGACTTCTGTGGTGTCCATTTCCAGGCAGGTATGGTTTGACGTGTAGTCATGCACAGTGTTCTCTCAACTTCTGTCATTTCAGATGTACCCAAGAATTACTCAGTGGGTGTGACGTCCTGTTTTAAAAAAAGCAATAGTAACAACAAAAAAAGTCAACTTTGCTGATATATACTGATGCACTCTTGGAGGAGGAGGGTTGGGGTTTTTTGGGTTTTGTTTGGGGTTTTTTGTTTGATTGGTTGTAGTTGTGTTTGGTTTTGGGTTTGTTGTTGATTTTTTTTTTTAACATTTCCTGTAACAATTCAGTTTGAGGTAATTCTTAGTCTGTTAAGGGTCCTGCATAGACAGGACTTGAGAACCACTAATGAATAGCTGACCACTTCATGGTATTTTGTTTGCTATAATATCTTCCTAGCATTTGGCAGCTCCCTGGAGGAATTTCTGAGGATTTGGTTGGTCTGTAATGATTTGAATGGAAATATAGTGGGTGTGAATACCCATCTCCTGCACTCCAGACAGCATGACTCCACACACAGTGTCTTTCACTACTCCCTGAGACCCTGTATCAGTCTATGCTTTCAAGAGATCAGTACGGTGAGATGATGCTCACAACTCCTCTGCAGGAGATGTGAAGGAAGGAATGAAGGATGGTGGAGTCTCATTCCCTTGGTTGGTGTGCAGTGGTTGACCCTAGTTGTTGTCCCCCTTGGGTGTGGCTCAGACACTTTAGTCTAGGTTACGCTCTCAGTGTGCGGTTATAAGCCTGACACACGTAGGGTTTGAGCGTTCCCTGCAGGGAGTTCCTCAATATTCAAACCCAGAAGCTTCAGTTGTATTTTCCTTGGTCATGGTAACAGATTTTACTCTCTATTGTGTTTTAGCTCAGCAAAGTTCTGCAAGGACTCCTTGAATTGACATATCTGCCTCTTTTTCCACCTCCTTGCTATTTTTGAGTATTAGGTTGTAGATTTTCTTTCACATTGGTCTTCCTAGAACCACTGTTCAGTTCTTTCTAAAGTCTTAAACTTACTGAATTTGAAAGTTTGTTTTATATGCTGGTGGTTTTGTTTAGCTTGTTATGTTCTGCATTAAAACAAATACCCATTCTTTTGTCCTTGCATGTTACATGATCCTCACTGCTTTCATAACCTATTAGGTTTTCTGTCTGTCAGATGAAACTGATTCCACAGTTCGTTATTTTACCTTTTAGTTTCCTTTCCTCAATGTACTGCTGCTTGTTTTTACTAACATTTTGTTTCACCTACATACAATTCTGTTCTGCGCTCGCTGCTATTTCAAGACCACTTCAAAAGATGTATCTGAAGAAATGTATCTGAATGGTAACTTTTGCTATGTAATCCTGTTGTAGTCCTCATAAATTATTGAAAGAAAGTAAATATTTTAGCATGCGTTTTCCTACAGGAGACATAAGTCTTTACTCCTCACCCCTTCCTGAGCTTGGGGAGAAACCCTGTTGATCTTGCTTTGCAATATATCTTGCAAGTCTTTTTTAACGTTTTCTGTCATGATTTGCAAGGCCATAAAGAAATAATATTCCGAACACCCCTGTTGATTTTATTTTTTTATGAAAGCAGGCAATAAAAAAGGCTTGACTGTACAATGAATAGTCTGCTGTTTGTTTGCAAGCAAGAACTGGCACAAATCTATAAGATGAGTTTAAAAAAGTCGTCGTAAAATTCAGGCATTCTGTTAGCTTGTGACAGATTGCCTTTACTGTGCCTCAAGTGTATTTCTCAGAATAATGAGTTTATTGTAATTCAAAATATGTTAATGGTATTTCTTAAAAGTAGCTGTTTATGCTTTGGCCCATTTTGCCACCTCAACATTATATTGATTTGGCATTATGGTACATCTTGGTCAGTTGAACAAGTTTCCCAGACCCATTTCTCTTAAAATGTTCTTTTTTTTTTTTTCTTCAAAAAGTGTGCTACCACATCCCCAAATATGAAGCTGAGCTGTGGTTTCTGTGTGGCTGTATTATCTCTTCAATCAGTGATGATTAATCATCAAGAATTGTATTTGGTATGTACAACAATACCAATGGTATTTGGTATGTACAACAATAAAAGATCTTTCTGTGAAGTCCAGCATTTGGACTATAATTATGGAAGATACAATAGCTCCAGCTTCTGGTTTTTAAGGCTTTTCTTTTATACAACGTATGATGGAAATCCTGCAATATCTTGCTTTAGTCAGTGCACACCCGGTACTTAATGCATATGCTGCGTTATGGGCAAAATGCGTTTTGCTCACAGGATGCATTGCCGCTGCCAGGCTGTTTCAGGCGTTGGTGGGTGGCGCTTATGGTGGGGGCTGGCCGGGGAGGTGACTTCCATACGCTTGGGTTCTCGCAGCCCAAGTGCAGCTCACGTGAAAAATGAGTTGTGAGGCTTTCCCGAAGCACATGAGTGAGTTGCACTTGGCAGATCTTGTACTAAATACATTTTCACAAATCCAGGTTGTCTGAGAGAGCAGGTGGGTTACTGAAAGGTGGCATAATTTGGATAATGGAGATTTAGCCTTTAGGCTTGTACGTTTTAAGACCAGTTTGACTGGTTAAAGTGCAGAAAGGAAGTACTGTTGTGTAAAATACGCAGTCAGATGGAAAAAGAATACAAAGCTGGAAGCACAGGTCACTTTCCTTCTACTGCATCAGGATGTCAAATGCAATAAAATGCTTTTAGTATTCAGCTATAAAAGCCCCTTTAAAGGAAATGAAGAGTATTGAATTTTTCTGATGAAAGCAGAGTTTACTGAAGTTTTTAGTTTTTTTTTTTTAGCATCTGCAAATCTGATTTAACATTTATGAGACCTTTTGTACAACTACTGAAAATGTAAGGTTGTTAGTAAATCAAGCAAAGATAAACTTTTTGGGTTTCTTTTAAGGGTAAGAGGGGGAATATCTGGATCATAGTGATCTGTGTTTTTACAGCACTTAAAAGGTGTACATGTCTTGGCTGGCATTATGCGTTGACAACAGTATCATTGCATTTGAGATGAAAGTATTTGTTGATGTACTTGTAAAAAGTGACAAGTTAATGAAAAATAACCTTTTCTGGTACTAAGACGAATGGCTTCACGTTAGTCAAGAAAGCTTCTTTCCTAAGGCAAAGCAGTCTTGTCTTGCTTGGCACAGTTTTGGGACTGTGTGCGCAAGTGTTCTCTTGCCTGAAGAAGATTGTCACTGGGATGTTGTCAAAGCTTGGGGAGGAAGAGGTGGAGAAGACTAGGTATAACTCTCTACCTCCTTTTACTATGTTTTAGATTCCCAGAGCAGTGGTTGCATGCTTGTGTAGGACTTGTGTAGCGGACTTTGTCTATGGGACTGCTGCTGGGGTTAACACTGATACTAGTGATGGACTGTTGTTAATCCAATGCCCTTTCCTCCCTGTAAAGCACACCAGCCTTCCTGATTTATCTCCTCCTTCCTCTTCTGCCCCTCGCATCCTGTTCATCTGTTTTACTCGCAAGCAGTCCCAGGATGACAGATAAGCTTTGAACTCCTCTGTAAGGGTGAGAAGGGGACTTCTTCAGTGTTAACGCATATTCTGATGTGTCAGCTCAAGTGAGAGGGCTGCCACAGAATTTACCCAAGACCATGCAGCCTGTCAGTGCCTGAATTAGGTTTGTCTGTCCTTATCTTTTAATTCTGACTTTTTTTGTCTGTCCACTTGGTTTTTTTCCCCTGTTTATTCCCTGTATAATGAGCCTAGGGTAGTGCATTTGTATTATTATTGATTTCTGTATAATCTTGATTAAAAATTATTTAGAATGGTTCTATTTTTAGAAAAAGAAAGAATGACTGCACTTTAAAAGGGTGAGATCCTCTAGTCCTTATGGATGAAGGGACTCCATCTGGATGGAGGAGTGAAACAAAGTAGTAGGAGAGAAGGCCCAGATGCAGCCTCCATTGAGAATTCTTTTGAACGGTGTGAGTTTGTGTCTTTCCCCAGAATGCAGGCAGTTCCTGCATTTTTTTATTTCTTCAGTTTGCTATTAGAGCATTTACATACGTTATTATGCAATAGTTAGATTAAAAGAACAGTCTGTGCTCATAAATTCTCATTATAGAATTACAGTAACAGCTGAAAGGAATGAAAACAAGGATCCTATTATTCTAGATGCTGTATGTATGATAGCCCCAACCCTGCCGTTATTTTCGCGTGGGAGCTTCAAGGCACAGGTAATTCTACTTAAAAGTTGGAGGGAGTTTTTGCATTCTGCAATACCTTCCTGAACTGGGTTTAGACATAAGCCAATCCTTGCAACTCGTTAGCATTTGATCAGGTGAAATTACTTTGTTTGAAATTCTTTCTTTGAAAAGACAGGGATCAGAGAGCATTATCTTACTGTTGTGTCTTTTATTTCTTCATTTTAAAAAGAGGCATAATAAAGGTACATCCGAACAAGTTACTACATATGTTAGCAACTTGTTTCAAGTGTATAATTATGTAAACTATTTCAAGAATTTATATTTTGGGTAGAAAATAGTAATCTTCTGTGTACATTTAGGCCTTTAATTTTCTCATCGGTGACCTATATCCTTGAGTTTGCTCTCATGTGCCTGGGATTAAAATGGGTAGAACTATAATTACAGTTTGACTTAATTGTCAGCATATTGTAAAACATAACATACCACACTCTCATCTCCATGTGGAAGAAGACTACTTTGTGTTGGTATAGCTGTCTGAGAAGACAGTAGGCATCATTGTTCGTCTCTGATATTAAGAAAGCTAAGAATTAAAAGATCACACGAAATTCTTTAATGTGTGACTGCCCCTTAGAGGAAATTTGATGTGTAGTCCAGTTGCAGTGATGGTAATGTGCTTGTTTTAGCCGAAGTTGTTAAAAATGAAGCTTGTTTCTCATGATTTGTTGGCAAGTCAAATCTTTAACTTCACATACTGGACTGATAAACTATGATATGTGAAAGCATAGAATTGCGTTAAAAATAAATGTTGGCAGAAGAATATAGTAGAATAACATGTCTGTGCTGCTAGATAAAGGAACAGGAAAGGAGTCCCTGTGCTGTAACAGTTTCTCTGCTGTTGCTGGGGTTAAGTAGATGTGGGTGGAACTTACTTTCTTTTGGAAGCAAGAACTTGGTTCTTCATTGAAATAACTTTGTACCTATGGCCTCTGTCACTATGGTAGTTTCTGAGGTCTTTACAATTGTGACTGCAAACTTGCCTTGCCTTTTGTCAACTTGTAAGTTTGTGAGAAAACAAGGAACCTACTCATGCAAACTTAACTTGCCACATAGATAGGGCCTTTCTGCCAGCATGGGGTCTGACTGAATTGGAGTTATTCTTGTGTCAACTCACTGATGAAAACTTCCATGACTTGTTTCATTTTTGAACAGGATTCTGCAACCAAAAATATAGGATTTTTTGAACTAGTGTTAACTGCTGTAGTGAAGTTGTGTTGTTCTTTTGAGGAGTTCTCTGACTGCCAATTATTTATTTCTTGGTCAGGTACGACTGGGAAAGCATCATCTCCACCACCTGTGATAGACACGAGACAGATGAGTGAGAAGCTGGAGACGATATTATATCAGCTCCGTCAAGTAACTCGTGAGAGGGATGAGCTGCGCAAGCGACTTGCACTTTCATCTCCTGGATCGACTTTTGATGACTGCAGGTGAAAATAAAGGAGATGTAACATTTTAATTTAGTCCTCAGTAGTGTTTTCAAGTGTCTTGACTCCCGCTTGCCTATAAAGCAGCAACGATATTGCAATGTGTATATATATGTTGCTTGTAACCTACCTGCATCCTGGTGGTGGTGTATGTGTAGCATCCGGGTTTCGGAGCTGCCTGTTGGATGCCTACTCCTGCTTTCTCCAGCAATTTTGTGGTGGGAATGAGGGGAGTGAGGCTCATCTCTATGTTGAGAGAACAAAGCAAACAAGTTGTTTAGGCTTCCTGGGTTAAGTTGTGGGCAAGGAAAGAACAGTGGCTGAAACATTTGCTGTTTTGAAAGCAAGAGAGAAAAAGGGGAAATAGCTCTGAGTACTTGGCTGGAGGACAGAAATGGGGAGAGGGGAAAAAAAATAGCTAGACCTGTGCTTCTGCAAGGGAGGAGATGTTTGGACTTCTGTTGAGGGGAGTAAGTGTTTTTTCGGAGATACATTTTCTGGTATAAATATATTGAGGGACCTTGTAACATTAACATGTTGAGAGTAAGGAACTCTCCTCCACTGAGAAGTTATGGGTGCTGCCAAATTAAAACAACATGTGTTCGAAGTCAGTTAATGGCCAGCAGCCTTATGCAGCTCATTCTAATATGAGGGTTGATAAGTTATGAGGAAGATAGTACTCAGGGAGCATATGAGTTAGTTGTAGGTATGGGTTTTATTGGGTAGGAAACAGAACTGGTTTATTTTAGAGGGTTACAGATCTGCTAATGTTTGTGAATGTGACTTTGGGCACACTGAGCTGGTACTTTTTGCCTGCAGTAAGCACATGGAAGAGAAATTTTTTGAACCTTGAAAAAAATTGTCTGTCACTGAATCTGAAATAAGAGCAAAGAACAGATTTTCTGGGAGGTGTTGTCATGATGCATAGCTCTTATGAATTTTAATGTTTTATTTGTTGTTTTTATGTGTTCTTTCATCAGCTCTATCTATACGTGGTCAAGTGGTTTTTTAAACTTTTTGTCCTTTTGAGGTAAGGTTAAGATTGGAAATGGTAAACTGTAATTGAGAGAATCTGGGCATTTTATTCACTCCTTAGCTACCGATCTCAGTGCCCCCTTCCTCCCACCGTGAGTTCTGAGGGCTACTTTAAGAGAATCGTGTTCTATCTAAGGGCCTCCAAGTGACGCGGGGACAGGAAGGAAAGAGGTTGTCAAATGTCAATATCTTTTGCATAGCTTACAGTTATTTATTTATACAGAGGGGTTTCTTATTTGAAGTCACTAGAGCTTAGGCATTGAGGATTTTATAGTTTTTATGCTCTCCATAATCCAGGATGCTATTAATAAAGTTCTGATGAGCTGTCCTCTAGACTGCCCTAGTTTTTTCTCTTTAATTGTTAAATCAATCTTCTGCTGCCAGTGTAGGGTTTGTATGTTGTGGAAAATACAAGTGTTTACAGCTTAGAGAACAACTCATCAAAACAAACATTGCATTTGGGCAGTGCTTGGACAGTGTATTTTAGATGGAGGATGCTGCCTTCCAAACAATTAAGTATTTGAAGAGTGGGAAATGAATAAAGATTATTAGTTGATATTTTTTTCCTTCAGTATAAAAGCAACTACTCCTCCTCCCATCCATATCTGTGGTTTCTGAAAGCTTGCTGGTGGTTTGGTGTGGTTCTTTGTTTTTTTTTTTTTTACTTTGTTTTGCATTCTTTCCTCATATAAAACTAATCTTCAGACTTCCAGGAGTCAAAGCCCGGAGACTGCAAACTGTTAAGCTGAACAGTGAAAGCTGAAAGATTGTTATTTAGATGGTGACTTTTATGAGCCAACAAGGGCAGTTGGTTTCCTGGCTGCGTATGCCAGTTTAACCATGGCTATACCTAATGCAGGTGGTGCAGAGGCAAATCTTGACAGGTCACGCCGGCGTGCTTCAAAACAGTTGCAGCTCACAACACACTGGTGTAGGCTGGGCTGCGCTGGCCGGGAAGGCTGGCAGCTGCAAAACCCAGAGCTGGTTTCCAAAGCAAGTGTTGACTAAGTCTAGAGCAGTGGAAGAGGAGGCACAGGAGTGGATTGCAATGTGCTGAATCAGATGAACATGTGTCATCCTGCTGGACAGGAGCAGGATTGCTCATGCTGCGCTTGTGTCACTTGACAGTGACTGTATGCGGGCACGTGTTGTGGTGATTAAGATTTGACCAAATAATTTAGTGTGCTCAAGGTGCACTTTATAGACTCACACTTGCTATTCTGACTACTTATGTAGAAGTAGGAGAGAACTGCAATACAATAAACCCCCTGAAAACCACCTTTGAGAAGAGACTGTTTGATGTGTAATCTGTAATTGTTGTTGGTAGTGCTGGAACTCTGCAATAGAAACGAAAACATTTTCAAGTTGTTGGGTAGCCTTTGCCCACAAAATTGGATCTGCCGTTGGCATTAGCTTTTATGTCAGCATCAGATACACGTAAATGTCAGTCTCACTGTGGCCTTGATTTACGCTCAGGGTAATTCCACGGGAATACAAAGGGGTTTTAGAGTTGTTACATGAATATCAGAAAAACAGTTGGACCTTCGACGCTAGCATTTTAAATTTTGTTAACGTTTGAACCAATGCTTCCAACAGAGTAACTGACACCTCTCCTTTACTGAAATCAGAGTTTTCTGTATTTTGTGAGGCATGTTAGCATAAAACTGTGGTGGTCTTCCTTAAACAAGAGCCAACTACTACATGTGTTTGAATGGACTGCATTTTGATTTTTGACTTCTGACCAGTATTCCTCCTGTGCATATCCCTGTTTTTCTTGCTGAGACATAAACCCTTGGAACAGCACTGCGGAACATATGGCCTTTGGCTATCCTGGTGTTTTTTATTTCATGTAGATGAGCTAGAATGCAGGATGATACTGGTGGCATTGTTGTTCCTTCCTCATTGTGTAGGTAGGCTAACTTCTGTAGTTACCTACGTGATATCCATTTGTTAATAAGTTGGTTGTTTTTTTTCTTGAATAATGCTAGCATTACTTCAGCAATATATGAAATACATGTGATTGATGTTAGACTTACAGAACAAGTTCTCACCATAGCTTTGAGACTGACCTTATAGTTATCCTTTAGTAAAAATTCATACACTGAAATATTTTGCAGAAATACGAATTTATGATCACAAGCTTAATATGAACGTGTGTTAATGGGTCTCAGTAAGCGTAATGCTTCAACTGAGAGTTAAACTGTGCATCAATTAATGTTGTCATTTTAATGACTGTGGTGGACAGATGGTGACTACTTTCAATAATTTCACCCTAAAGTCTAATTTAAATCAATACTTGGGCTTTTAGTGATTCTGTCAAGGGTGTGAACATTTCAATTTGAGTTTTACTTATGCTAACTAGAGTTGTATTTTAAAAGAATAACACTGCAGTAGTTGCAGTAATATGTCTCTAGCGCTGTATGAATAACATACTACTTCTTTTGGCACCCCTGAACAGTGAGTTAAAAAAACAAACCTAAAAGACATCCCTGTAGATGTGACTTGAATATTTTGTTACTTATATGAATTTGGCTTTTAATTGTTACTAAAGTCTGCCAGTCAAAGAAGGGGTTTTGGGTTTTGTTTTCACCAGGAGCACTTCTCTGGAGAAAGGAGAAAAAGAGGAATTACAATTGAAGGCTTTTCTACTCAGCAACCCAAATGCAACTGGGTTACTAAAAAGCACCTTCATGTCATACACACACTCCCTAAAAGTCTGAGAGTCAGATGTGGCTGCCTTTTCTTTTTTTTTTTTTTTAAAAACTCTCACCACTGCAGCAGTGTGAAACCATTTTCATTTTGATTCAATTGCCAGCTGCGTTTCAGTTCCAGAATCCGTGTTGCTGTTTTTGTACGAAGCAAAGAGGATTCTGATGGCTTTTCAGGCTGCGCTTCCAGCAAAGCCATTTGGGAGAGAGTGAGGTGGGAGGGAGGGAGGAAGGGTGTTCTGTGCAGCAACAGAGCAAATCTGATATGAGAATAAATGGAGTCAAATTAGAAAGCAATTGTTTTCTTTCTGTTTGGTTTTTTTTTTCATTGCCTGTGGATTTATGAGACACCCAGGTGATGACACAGGGACAGCTGTCAGAAGCTTCATTTTGAAACTAGAAAAGTCAATGGTGCAAAAATTTTGTGACTGTGTAGAGGAGGAACAGCTCAATGTAGAGACTCTTTTAGAAGCTTAGTGCTTCAGAACAAGAAGGCATAATCCTGCTAATTTAGTTTCTAGCATGATTTATGATTTTTCTAATAAATAGAGAAAGGTGTCACATGCAATGACCACCCATTCTAGACATAATCTGTGTTGGTCAATTGCTTGACAAGGTAGATTATTTTAGAAAATTTCTCGTCCCAGTGATCCTGATATACCAAAAAACAAAATTCAGCCAGAAATTTTCTTTTGATTGACTTTGGCTTTCACTTTGTTCAGCTTACTGAAAATTGCTTTTTAGAGACTATATTGTCTTGGATATTCTTAATTATTATTTGAACAAAATTTGGGTTATCGTATGGAAATGTGAGGTAGATTCTGACATGTTTTCTCATTCATTTATAGTAGTTTAAAAGAACATGGTAACACTCAATCAGATATGTAATTCAGCAGAATGACTTGGTCTAATTAGTTAACTAAGTTCAATGCTCGATTAGTCAAAGTGGTCAAATTCTGCTGACACAGATGCATGCGTGTGGTGTCCTGTTGAAATTCTTTCTCTCAACCCCAGTGCTGGTTTTCCTAGGGAGCTGTAGACAAGGTCCTCCAGCCACTGCCTAGTTGAGAAGTTTTCCTTAGCCCAGGTCTCCATGCAGCCCCGGCTTGGCTTTGGCATCCTCTTTTCAGCCCCGCTCTCCCTGCAGCTCTGGGCTTTTTCTTTGGACGCAGTAGGACAGGAAAGCCGAGCGTACTGTCAGTGACTTGTTCTTGTATCAAGTGACAGTTCTGCTCTGTGATAATACGGCTGCTGGGAAGGGAGGTACCTGCTCACTCAGGACTATTTTTGGCTGTTCCAGTGTTAGACAGAATTATCTCATTATTAGATGTTACGTCTCTGTATAAAACTAGTACAGGTTAAAGTCAGTGAATTTTTATTTGTGGTTGCATCTTAATGTCAAGTGGTCTATTTAAATTAAAGCATAATATAAGTATCAACAGTTGTGTCATACTGATTATTTATTGGATAGTAATTTCCCAGTCTTTTTATTCCCTTTAGTAGCTGATGTTTGACTTCATATTCTTTTTCCATGCTAGGCCTAGTCCAAAACCAAATCATGACTATGAAAGACTGAAGATTCAGTGCATGAAGGCCATGTCAGACCTACAGTCTCTGCAGAATCAACACACCAAGACCCTAAAAAGGTGTGAAGAAGCAGCAAAAGAGGCAGACTTTTATCAGTAAGTATTAGTAAAGCTACGTAAGGTAAGAGTTTACCAGTCTGTGCTGGATCATAAAGTATTAGAACATGATGATCAAATATTTTTTTTAATTCTGTTTTTCCACTTTAATCGCAAGATGAATGTTTGTATGCATCAGATAAAACATTTCTGGCCTATTTGAAATGATAAAGTATGGATTGCTTGTTTTATTTTGAAGAATTAGAGATAGAAATCCCTGATGTCTTGATGGGACACTGACAAGGAAAGCCTACTTACTGACTTGCAATTAAATTACAATTCAATAGTCTTACTGTCAGGCTGGAGAGCAGAATATAATTTGAGCGAATGTCATTTGTTACTGTTTTTTTAATTACACAGCTCCCATGCTGACTTGTGTAAGTTTTAACACAGGCTTAGACCAATTGTAAGCATTTATGAAAATGGAATAAAATAGGGAGAAACTGCCTATTTCTACCTTGTATTTCTGTTTAAAAAACAGTCATGTATGCAAGTAAGAACGTTTTCTTCACTTGGAAGGAAGACAGCTCAAAAATAGAAATGCAGATAAATTCTTGGTTTGAAGTTTATTTGACTTAAATCTACACTATAAGATATGACTAGTATTTTAATGACAGCATTTGTTTTCATTGGGAGCTGCTAGTTCTTACCTAGCACTTTTACCCACAACTCTTCCAGCCTTTAAAGACAGGCTTCATTTCTTTGTTCTTCAAAAACCTGAAAATAGTGTTAAAGATTGTCAACAGATCTAGCAAGTTGTGTGGCGTCTTTGCAAAGAACTTTATTCCTAGTTTCATTTGAGGATTTTCAAGTACTTAAATTTGCTGGTGAATTCTGTGCAAAGCGTTAGTGTACATTGTAGATGGATTTTTTTTTTTTGAAGCTGAATTACCTATGTCTGTCCAATGCCGACATGAAACACTTGTATTCTTCATCGTAAAAAAATGAGTGGTTTGCTTACCTTGCTTTGGAGTTCTGTAGTCCCTGAAACCATACTGTGTTAACGCTCTTGTTTATTCAGTATTTTCATGTGTCCAGTTCTGGGCTCCCTGGTTCAAGAAGGACAGGGCACTGCTGGAGAGGGTACAGCAAAGGGCTACAAAGATGATTAGGGGTCTGGAGCACCTCTCTTATGAAGAAAGGCTGAGGGATGTGGGTCTTTTCAGTCTGGAAAAAAGGCGGCTGAGGGGGGATCTTATCAATGCTTATAAATATCTAAAGAGTGGGTGTCAGGAGGATGGGGCCAGGCTCTTTTCAGTGCTGCCCTGCGACAGGACAAGAGGTAATGGGCACAAACTTGAGCATAGGAAGTTCCACCTAAACATGAGGAGGAATTTCTTTACTTTGAGGGTGGCAGAGCCCTGGAACAGGCTGCCCAGAGAGGTGGTGGAGTCTCCATCTCTGGAGACATTCAAGACCCGCCTGGACATGTTCCTGTGCCACCTGCTCTAGGTGACCCTCCTCTGGCAGGGGGGTTGGACTAGATGATCTCCAGAGGTCCCTTCCAACCCTATGATTCTATGATATGAGAAGAAAAACTCTGAGTTTTAAAAGTGATTGAAATACTCAAGTGTAGCAAGAATATAGCCGTATTCCTCAGAGACCCACAGTTTTGGCTTCTGGAAAATGATGCATATATACAAGTACAAGCTTTCACATTTACACTTGCTACAGACCAAGATTATCTGGTCAGAAGAAAGTACAGCATATTTTAATTGATTCAGAGGTAATCCTCTTTATTGTAAGAACTTTTTTACTTGGATTTGGATAGTTCAGTTTCCTACTTAAAACTTTAGGGAGGCTGAAACTCACTGTTGGAGTTTAGGTGTTCAAAACATGACAACACACGTTGAAATCCATGTATGTAATTCCTGATGATTCTATGAGTAATTCTCAGGGTGAAGAAAGGAATTGAGTAGAATACGCTATTCAAATGTTATTTTCTCCTGCAGTAATACTGAGAATCCCATCCTTTTTTTAAAAAACAGAAAGTTACCATTCCAACGAATTTATAATTTCCAACAAAAATATGAATAACAGTTTAATAACCTACATGTAAAGATTATGTGTATTTAATTGTGTGAATATAATTTGTCAAAGGCTTTTTTTTATCAGATTTTCCTAATTTTAAGGAAGACCTTTTTTAAAAAAAAATGCTTTAGATCATTTTGTGCAGGAAATGTTGGTATTTCACTTCGTAAGGAAGGAATACGAAGTATTTTATAATTTAAATTGCTGTGTGTTATATGTGTGGGTTTTTTAATAAATATGGACTTTAAACACTTTATCAGCAGGTGTGAGAGTTCACTTTGAATCATTCTGTTTCAACAACAAAAATACTTGTCAGTATCCAAATGTCACTCTTTATTTGATCTGTGGTAGTAAAATACATTCAATTGATTTTTTTGCTCTTTTTCATCAGGGGTCTGGTCTAATTTTGGACTCTTACCTTGAATTATAATTTGAATGATAGCCTCATCGTGTGGCTCTCAGTTGTTTAATTTTTAAGGAAGGATGTATTTCTTTCAATAATTATGGCTTGCATAATGAAGTTTGGTGTAACTCTGATGTCTTTTTACCTGCTTGAATGTAGTTGAAACATACATAGTGTATTTTTGTTGGTTGTGGCGTTTTTTTGGTTGGGTTTTTTTGTTTGTTTTATTTTAAAACAACAGCATACAAGGAGATTTTTGTAGTTTTCACCTGTATTTTGCTTAGCTGCTGCTCAGCTGAGGGGCCCAAGAGAAAGTGAAGAGATTAGTGGGATAATTCCTGTTACCTACAGGATCATGTTATGCTCGCATTACACAATTTCTGTTTGTCTACCTGCTTGTTGTTAAAATGTCTATGAAATGGCATTGTTGGGTGGCATAAATACAGTGTACTTTTATGTATTTTCGTATTTATGTCCCTGTTTGTTTCTGATTCCCCCCCCCCGGTGCTTGGAGTACTCAAATATGCAGAACTGAATTAGTTTGACCTGCTTTCTTGGTAGGAAACTCTTGCTTGAAATTAATTAGTCTGGGACTCTGTCCTGGCAAGTTGGCTTCTAAGAGGGTTTTTTGTGTGCCATGCCAGCACGTTGCACAGTCGGCTGCTGAGTGACCAGTCACAGCTGAAGGAGGACATGGATACCTTGAAGAGGAAAAACACGCAGTTGGTGCGAGAACATAATCATCTCCAGCAGTCATGTGAGGAAATGAAGAGACTTCACGATGAGGATCAGAAAGAGATAACGGACCTGCGCAGCCAGCAGCAGCAGGTGAGCTTCAGCTCATAGCGCAAGTGCTAGAAAAGAAAATTAATTGCTCCTTTGATAAATAAAGACAATAAAACCGAATATGTCTTACTCATTCTAAAACATCCACTTTACGTTTTACAGCACTAGGGTAGAAAATGAGGTCTTGGATACTAATTGGGTTTCTGTGTTTAGCTGGGAAAAAGAATGAGGGGTATAGAATTTTAGATGGTATTAGGAAAATTTGATGCAGAGTTGAAGAAAAATGTACATGAGGAAGATTGTATGTGCATGATATTTTTTTAAGTAGGTGGAGATGCATCAAAATCATAGCTTGAAGTTGCAAAGTGATTACAAAGATGACTATTTTCCTAGGGTATTTTATGGGACAGGGCTAGCTTTAAACATGCTATGCATGCTGTGTTTGTTTTTTGGAAAGTATAACAATAAAAAAATGAGTGATGGGTTAGGGGGCTTTTTGTGTTTTATTTTAATTATTCCAGTGACACTTTAATGATTTGAGGGAGTGATTGAGCTAAGTTTGGTTATTTAGGTTTGCAGATAGTATTCAGTTAGAACAAAGCTACAGGTTGATTAATGTTTTTGAACTTGAAACAAAAAAAGATAAGCTTCTCAGGAAGAAGCGGACATTTCAGAGCTGTATATAACAGGCTGTCCTTAGGACAACATGTTTAATACAGTCTGAAGAAAGAAAAGGAAGAGTGATAGTAAGGAGCAACTGGCCATATCAGGTCCACGGTTCACCTGTGGAAAAGTCTGATCGTTTAGTTAGAATAGTTACAGTAGCATGTGGAATGGTTAAACAGAATATCTTGTTTAACTGTGTGTAGGCTGATTCACAGGGCAAACTCACAAGTCAAACATTAGGCTTCAGAAGCAAAACCTATGCAAACAAAAATAATTATTTGCTAGGGTAGGAGGGGCAAAGGTCAAAGCAAGCTGGATGTGCTCAATGGCGCTTTAGGAGGTGCTTGAGGGCTGGTGCCAAGAGGAGTGAAGATTTGCATTTCCTTTTGTTCCCTTCCTCTAACGTTATCCTGGGAGTTCTGCTGTGAAATGGTTTAGTGGCTTGGTTCAGAAGATGGCTGATGTTCTGTGAAGCAGAAGCGGTTTGCTGTGTAAACCTGGGCAAATTGCTTAATTGCTCTGTGCCTCAGTTTCCCAGGCTGCAAAGTAGGGATGCAAAACCTCCAAGAGAAGGCTGTTGTGTTTTCAGGTTCTGTCCTGAAGTTTAAAATTATCTGGCAGCACAGAAGGAGGCTAAAGTATCATTGTGAGTATTTATTTAAAGAAATTCAGTCTCATGTCAGCATCACGATTAAACCTTTAAAGAAAACTGTGTATGTGGTTCTCAGTGAGAAAGTTGTGTAACTCCATTTCTCAGCGTGTCAGAGTGAATCATGGTGTCTTGAAGGGCTGCCAGGAGTCTTATCTTGTCTGTGTCATTTCTCATCTGAATTAGTCTACCACTATTTATGTTGATCCCTCTGACGTGTTGTTTCGTCGTCAGGCCGTAGCAAAACACATCATCTCGGTGGCCTCAGAGAGCAAAACCTTTTGATGGGGTTACTCTTCACGTGGGATTGTCATGGATTTGCTGTGTAGCAGCTGACCAGCCTAAGTTTCTGCTGCTCCCATATGAAGCTTCTTGGTGCCATGGCTGTTTTCCTCGGTCCAGCTGGGACTATTTACTTTTTCGCAGACTGTGATTTTGAATGGGAGACTTCCTTATTACACTCCTTCCTGTTTACGGCATTTCTGCCTTCCTCCATCAAATCTCTGTTAGCAAGTTTATGCTGAATTCCATGCAATTTCAACTCTGTTCATCCTTCTTTTCTTTAATTATTTAGTGTGTTTTCAGCAAAAAGAGATACCGTATATGCTTTAGACAGCGAGAAGTGCTTTGTGTCTGTTTTGGATTCTCAAATACTTGGTTCTCAAACCTGTTCTCGGAATGCTTTGGGAAGTAGTCTTCAGGAAAATGGCTCTCTTGAGCAGGTTTAAATCAACATGTATTTACACTTCACATATGCCTACAGTTTATCACGTTTAGCGTATCTGAAATGATTCACTGAAGCATGCTAGCTAATCATGGGTCCAACTCTGGGAGTTATGGTACTGAGCCCACTGATAGGGATGTATATGGCAATAGCCAGGCCAATGAAACTCTTGCCAAATTGCAGCCTTGTTCCAGGACTGCTTTATGAACAGTAACTTGCTGCTTTTACGTATCTTGGTTAATTAAAGGAGAGACCAGTGTCAGGCTGAAGAACTTTGTCTTTCTTGTCGTGCTCGTGTAGAAAAGTGGTTTCCTGACAGTGACGGTTGTTATCTGCTGCCTTGAGCAGTGAGTATCAGGTGAAAAGCGGAGAGTTTCTTTTGATCTTCCTTTGGTCTGCAGGCATCCAGGTTCTTCCATGTTCAGGATCTGGTCCTTACTCTGGATACAAGACACAAAAGAAGACGAGGAGCCAATTTGTGCATATTGGGTGGTTGCTGTGTGTTTGGTTTCAGCTTTTTATAGAGCTCATGTTTTCTGTCCTTTTTTTTTTTCCTTCTAATTTTTTAATACTTATTTTCAGGTAGTTAGGGACATACCTTTGTAGACTAATGCTATTATATAAATCCTAGCACCTTTCTATATAGAGCATTTCTCTTTCTTCCCACTGCTCTATCAAGGCCAAATTTCAGTTTAAAAGACAAAAACAGAAAAAATGAGTGTAATGGTGTTTGTTTTTTTTTTTTTAAAAAAAAGTGTGTGTGTGTAGAGGTAAGGCCTCATTTCAGGCAGATTTTTTTTGCCTTTTGAGAAGGAAGGAGGACTAGATTTGCTGAAGCTCATTAGGTCATTTCTGTGGTTGTTGCTGGTCATTTATCATCAACATTCATATTTACAACAAGATTCTTATGTCAGTGGGAATTAATTTGAAAGTAAGATCCAGGTCAGACTTTGTTAATGTTTAAATGGATTTTTCTCTTCCTGTTCATATTTTATGGATAGCTTTTGAAGCACAAACCTCTGTGGGTATTTCTCAGATGAAATATTGTATGAGTATTAAAATATATGCCTATGTGTATAACATATTTAGGGTAGATTTAATTCTCTCTAAGTTTTAAATTATTTAATTTGTTCATGGAGGATATGGGCAGCCTGTCATGAATGCCACCTCGTGGTCATTTCCTAAATTACAGCTATCATGTCTCTTACCAACTAACCATTACCTCTTGCTAAAGCTACAAAGTACTTCGAAAACAACGTGAGTTTAATAACTGGTGGTAGCAGTTACCGTTAGAGAGAGATTTTCATGATCTTGTGCACTCTAATTTGTGATAAAACAGATTTTTCCCCCCCCAGTTAACATTAAGCAGATGCAGTAATGCTTAGAGTAACAGCAATGCTTAGAAGAGGCTTAGTGTTTCCTTAGTCATTAAAAAGAATGATTATTAAAATTAGTTAATATATTTTTGTTCTAATATGGTTTCTTATATATATTTTAAATCATATTTATTGGACGGATTAAAAACTGAGTTTATTAATACAGTTTCTGCCTTTTTTTTTAGGTTATGAAGCAAAACGGGTCGTCGGAGATATTAAATAAACTTTACGATACAGCAATGGACAAGCTAGAGGGTGTGAAGAAGGATTATGATGCCCTAAGGAAACGGTACAATGAGAAGATCGCAAGTCACAATACAGATCTGAGCCGCCTAGAACAGGCTGAGGAGGAGAACAGACGACTTCAGAAACAGATTGACATGTTAATGAAGCAAAGGGACACAGCAATACATTTTCAGCAGCAATATTCGACTTCTCTTAGAAGGTATAATCAGGTTTTGATACCTTCAGATGCGCCGTGAAACCAGTAACAATTCTAATGTAGCATCTTATTTTCTCTGTGGTTGTATCACAATTATTTTTCTAATTTTTTTCTAAAATGTCTCTCTAGTGTATGTTCTCTTGGTGTGATGAGTAAGCGTGTGTTTCTATATAAGATTTTCTGGAAAGTCCTAGAAGGTGTGAGGGGGATGTTTATTTGGAGAAATGGTGCTTTTTCTCGAGAAAAAGATTTCCCAGTTAGGGTTTTGGAATTGTATGAGGAATTTTAACCATTGTGTAGCTCGTGTGAGAAAGAGATAGTCTGCCTTTCAAGCTGTGTTTGTTCTGTTGTAGACACAGGAGTCAAATACAACAAAGTCTTGTTAAACCTCAGATTCAGTGTTCCAAACAAACTCCTCAACGGGTGGTGAGTCTAGCAACATATATGTCTGTTTTTAAATAGAAAAAAACCCCAAGACAATAGGAGTATATAATTTCTAAAACGTTTTTAGCAAATGAAGGTGTTCTCAAGCGTAAGTTAACTTTTCGTGACATTAGAATTGCAGACCATGTGGGACTCCGAGACAGAGCTTCAGGCTGGCAACAGAGTTCACTGGATGCAGATGTCTGGGAGTCTTGCTTCTCTGGGAAGGTGCCGAAACAGAAGGGCACAGACAGTATATCACTCCACGCTCTCTTCTCCTCCTTGATACTAAGCCTACACAAATAGCCGTGAGGGGTGGGAAAAATGGTAATATACATAAGGACTCCAAAGAGCATCCGTGGGTGTGTTGAGAATGTTTTCACTGACATAGGTTAGGGACAATACACAACTCCCACAGACTAACACCAAAAAATGTTTTCTGCATTCATAGACTTTTAGTATTTCAAAAAGGTGAGATTGAGCATAGATAATAATGTACACGTGAATAGCATGTACATCTAATTAAGTGATACTTCTAATTAAGTTGTAGGAGAACATGAGTAATAAGAGAGTTAAGTTGTGTAACGTAGACTGCCATGGATTCCTGAAAGTGAGGGAAAGCTTAATATATACTACAAAAAACATTCCAACCATGCTGATACATGCAGAATCTCAACATACTTGTATTATGGCCTTGTGATTTAGGTCTCCTTGAGAGGAAGCTGTGGTTTGATACTGAGCAGAGGTTTGTTTTAAGAATTCCATGAAAGATATTTGTGTTCCTGTGAACCAGTGATCCAGCTAAATTAATATAACTGAACTTCAGGAATTTTTGTCTTTCATTCAGTTGGCTTTGGGTCTGGACTTTTTTTTTACTTGTTTGTATTTATAGAAGCCTTTATTTGTCTTATACCCTTTCTTCATAACCAAAACCATATTTCTCTGAGTGACTGACCAAAAATTTTTACAATGCATTTCAGGTGAGCATAGCTTTCAGAATATAAGATTTAAAACACTTGTAGTCTGAGGATGAATAGGTCATAAGTTGCAGAACTGATTTTTTTTTTTTTTTGTATTGCAACACTAATTAATACCAAATGTAACCACAGTCAAAATAGGTTTTAAAGAGAGCAGAAAGAGTAAAAATCCAGTGGTGGCCCAGGTCTCATTTTGAACGAATCTTTGGCCTTAAAAAATATCAGAGAAATGTTCAGCCTTTTTTCTTTTATCTATAACACTATCACAATAAGACACAGCATATGAATGCTACCAAGATGATTTGGTTGGTCAATAGTTTGCAGATTATAAATTAACTATGCTGGCTATCTAATTCCTATGTGCTAAACCTTACCCTACGTGTGTGTCTGCATTTTGAATGTGGGCTGTGGCACTTGGATAAAACTGCCCGTAGTTTGCAATTGCATTGAAGACAAAGCAGGCAGACCATATGAGGGTTCTTCTCAGTATTGGTTGCTCCTTATAAACCCATGTGTACTGCTACTGACCCATCTAACCCAGCTACTTGCAAGCCATTCACAACAGTTGTTAGAAATGGGCTTTTCTCTACAGAAGGCATCTGTGAAAGTGGGATCCAGCTGCCTGTGTTTCCTCCTGAGGAGACAATGCAAGGTCAAGCGGGACAAAGGTGTTTCAGCTGGAACTTTGCTTTCAGGGTTTTATGCAGGTTTTTATCACTGTTTAGTATGATTGTCCCTCTATGGCAGAGACTTTCCTTTTTGGTCAATTCCCCATGCTAGTACGCTTCTTGTGGCTTGGTTGGGTTTGGGGAGATTTTTTTTTCTTGTTTTCTTTTTCTTTCCTTACTGATATTTTTTTTTGTTTGGCAAACATTGCCTTAAGTCTTTTCTCCTCCCCTCTCTTCTGTATCTTCCCAGTGCTGTCCTTGATTTGACACCCAAATAGTTTTTAAATGTGCTGCGGGTTCTTGCATGGCAGTGAGGTTGTTTGGTGTGCTGTCTGTCTTAGCTTTCTGATATAGCCTTGTACTTTTCCTGTAGTATATCCTTCTTATCTTCATGCTTACTGCTCTGAAAAGGCAAAAGAAATCCAGATTTTAATGTGTTAGGTCTTCTGTACTGCCAGCCCAATGATCTCTTAAACTGAAAAATTTCCCGAAAGGAGCAGGGTGATGGTTTTGAAATTACTGGCAGATGCCTCAGTAGTGCTATGGCAATGCTTTGAATACACTGAGGCTTTCAAGGAAATATTTGAAACTGGGTTTACAGCTCTCTCTTGGGAAAGGTCAGGCAACATGCTGGATTAGACAAGAAATTGGACTTTTAAACAGTGTGAGGCATGTATGTGTGTGTGAGAGACAGAAAACAAAGTCTGCCAGAGGTTTGTGGGCGTCTGAAATTTGGGTAACCCTAAAAGTGTCAGGTTAGGTACAATGTTTCCATCAATGACATTTACCTGGGAGTTTTGGAAAAAACACGTAAGGAAATCTTAGTGTCCAGTTGTGGTAAAACACTGCTCTTGGGGGAAGCTCCTTTTCAAACCTAATTGTGAGTTGTCTGTGGAATTATAGTCCCACTTTTAAGAATACTTTGTCAAAATCAACACAACAAAAAGTTACTGCTTTTCAATTAAACTTTTTACATCCTTTTTTGATTGTGCTGTACTTCAGTAGGTTGTAGTGATAAAATGCATATGTTTTTGTCTGTGTTAAATTTTAAAAAATCCAGTTTTACTGGATGACCTATTGATGAAAGCAAACAGTAATGTTTGAATTACCTGTTTTTAGTTCCATTGTCTGCATTTTTACTGTAAACCTACTTTTTTCTCCTTTAAATTGTCCATTGCCAACTTTGTGGCATATTTGGGCATCTGGAAGTTGTTCTGGTTTTTTCCAGTTTCTGCATTTGTTTTCCTTCTTCCCACATGCCTGGGAGGGTGTGTTGGCAGAAGGAATTAAATTCTAAGATGAACAGAGCTCAACACAATAAATAAGGTTAAACTTGTGCTATGAAATAATGGCAATGCTTTGTGTTCCTTTTAGAATAATTTGATAAAAATTTACTTTTAATAATTAAACTAATTCTGAATTATTTCTAACAATTTTTATGTTTCAGTTCCTTGAAAAGATTCTCTTAATATTCCTAAAGGTTTATTAATATTCTTAAAGCAAGAATACTTCTGTTTTGCAGTACTGAGAATACATTGTCTAAGATGTACTCTGTGGTTGTGCTTTACCAATGTATGCGTTTGGTTATCCAGCCAAATCTTTTAATATATGAAAAAGGAAAATGAGGAACAAGTATCTTATTGGCATTTTTGCTTCTTTTTAGATTTGAATCAGTACAGCAGGAACTAAGCAACGCCACAGCACAAAACAAAGAGTTGCAGAGAGAGATGGAGCGATTACAGTCGGAGGTGACAAGGTTCAAAACAATGCAGCTGAAAGCAGCAAAGGATGCAGAAAAATACAAGGAAGAAAGGGATTCAGTTTTCAATGAATACCGCCTCATAATGAGTGAGAGAGATCAAGTCATTAAAGAGGTTGATAAGCTTCAAACAGAGCTGGAGCTTGCAGAATCCAAACTGAAGAACACTTCTTCTGAGAAGCGAGTGGCTAGTGAAGAGATGGAAGCTTTAAGACAGGTACTAGCCTGTTGTTTCGATGAGGAAGGGAAATGAGTATACATCGTTGATGCTAGAATCAAAAGTGTATGACTGATTAATGGGAAATAGTGATGCACTGCAAAGAGGAAATTCTGTGCTGATGTTTTCCTATAGCACTCCTTTTTACTATCAATTAATTAAGATTGCATGTTTGAATAGGGGTTAGTCTTCTATGCCTTTTCAAGTAATGCTCTCTGTAACAATATATCTCTAAATATTCATTATTTTTAACTACAGGAACCACTGGATACTATCTACTATGACTTAAAACGGTACATGATAAAGTAGTCTCAAATATTTATGCAAAGCCTGGGCTGACATGCATGGTCTTACTCATTTGCCCTCCTTCTGCCTTTAAGCTAAAGAGGACATTTTGAAGATTTTTTTTCACTAGAACTCAGGCATGCCTTGAAGTGTGTGAAACCAGAACTTTGTATTTTTGAGCGATACGTTCTTGAAATGCTTATATCACAACCATGTTATAATGATGCTGTTAAGATTTCCAACACACAATTTACTGCTCAGTTTCATTTCAGCTGACATGCATTGACTTGACCCTTTGGTTTACAAATACTTAATTTAGCATGAAATAGATACATGCAAATGTGTTCCATTGCCTATAAATCTCATTTTACTTTCTTCACAGCATTACATCTGAACAAAATGCCCTTTATGAAAAACTAAGGTGTGGAGCTTTTTTTAAACCACACCATTGTTGAGGAACATAATGTGGATTGTGACATATGGCATCAGAGCTTTAATAAATAACTAACTTCTGGTTATAAGAATTTAAGAATAGTTTTCAACCCTGCATATTTGCCAGCTAAGTAATTTAGCTTCTAGAGTGAGTGAGGTTTTAATACATGTTTCATGCCTGTTCTACTTTCATCAAAGCCATTAAGCCAATAGCAAATGTCGGTTGTTGATGTCAGTGGAATCGGGGTAGCTGGTAAGGAATACTGATGGCAATAGCCACAATTAGTTGTTCTGCTCCAGTTTGTTCTATCTGTCGTTGTGGCACTATGAATAATCTGCCAAAGTCCTTTAAGGGGCAGGGAATTAAAATTTTAAATACATGGGTGTTCCCTCCTACCTAGATGACTTGAAGGGGTGTTTGAAGGAAAGAGGCTGGGACTGGGGAGTGAGATGCTGGCAGGGCACAGATGTGCGTTTTTCTTCACCCCCAGAACTGGCCCATCAGAAAGCAGAAATAACTGCTTCTGTAATGTACTAAAAGGTGTAAAATAGCAGTACTGTGAATTTTCTTTTTGTTTCTGTTTTCCTTTCCTGTAGCTATGAACTCATCTGCTTGTGAGCAGGTACGTCACATAGTGCTGACTCTTGCTGCGTCTGTGTTCTGCGTATTTTCATAAGGGATTTTCTAGTTCTGACAAGGCAATATTTGAAAGGTTGAAAAAAATTATTGATCAAGGGATACATTCACTTGAAGTAGTATCCTGAAAAATGCCCCTACTTAAGTGGGATTATCCTGCCAGTGAATAGTTGGTGTGGTGCTTGCCAAAATGTAACTTAATGTTCTGTGCTCTCCTCCTGATGTATAGCAGCTTTGGGCACCCTGTTATATAGCATCCATTGAAACAGCACTGAATCCACTTAGGTTGTTTTAAGTGGTGTTTCGTCTGTGAAACTTGTGTTTGCTAGTGCCATTTATAGATGATAGAAGAAATCTCAGGATTTTGCACTGTGGACTGTTTTGGATTAAGTTCTCGAGCGTTTGGCCACTCAAAGCTAGGGATTAGATATTATAGATCTCCCCGTCTACTTGCCCAGTGGTGTTTTTGTTTGGCATAATCTTTTGCTCCAGCAAATACTTAGAATGTCATGTTTCATCTCAGTGGTAGTCAGCTTTCCCCTCTGTTTATCCTGTATAAGGTTATTGCGCTATACTCAGATGTGAGAACTTCTTTCAAGCATAAGAATTCTTCACAAATTCAGAATTGTTCTTTAGACCAAATCACTCTGTTTCCAAACAGAAGCTGTTCTAATCGGCGCCAAATGGCATATTGCCCTGTGTCGTCATGTTGTAATTTTGTGCAAATGTCACAGGAAAAAAACAGAGGTGAAATTTTACTACTGACCACCGGAGGCAATGGCTGCTCTTATTCAGATCATTTATATTGAGCATGCTGGAATAAACTGTGGCAATGTGTAGTTTTTCCAATCACCTTAAAGTACTCTAAATTCCTGTTTAATGAAGGGCTGTCTGGGAACTTTGCCTCCGTACTTGATGGCTTTCATCTCTGCTGTGTGCTGGAAAAGACTTAATACTTTTGTGTAAGTTTTATACACACATTTGAATGCACATTGTATACAGACTCTAGTTACGCCCTGCAAAATGTTGCTTCCAGTACTAAAACTTGTCTGCACCACCAGATGGGTCAAGGATTTCTGTCTTCAGAGGTGAAGCCCCTTTGCCCTTTGGTAGTGGTTCACAGTTTGAGTTTGAGGTACTGAGCAACAGAAGCTCTTATTGATGTTGAAAATACTTGAGTGCGATCCACTGATATGTTTTAAGTTCACAGAGTGAGTCATTAATTCTAGTGCTGTCTGTTACTCTACAGCAAACACATCTGTTTTAATACCATCACAGAACTGTTTTAACAGGCTCACTAGCCTTCATTAGATGCCGTATCTCAAAAACAATCATGTTAGTACAGCAAAATGCAATTGCCAGCCATGCTTTAAATACTTGATCTTACTCTTTGTTAATTGTAGAGGGAAATAAAATGGAAGTTAGTTTATGACATAGTGTCTTTCTGTCCTTAAGTATTTGGATCCTTTCCTTCATTTCTTTTCAGATGTCAGTTGTCTCTGGTAATGTTTTTGAGATCACAACATCAATAGTTTCCAGCCAGGAGTGCCTGTATGTAGAAGGACATTTTTGTAGCCATTGGCTGAATGCTTCTAGAGAGCTGGACCATCTAAAAATTTAGTGGCATGAAATTTAACTGTTTCAATGCCTCATTCTTCCAATAGGAAGTCTAGTTGAAACTATTTTAAAGGGACAGATTGTATTTTAGAGCTACATTTTACTCACTTTTTATTATGATGCAGTTGAATTCCGCATTTAATAAGATGTACCATCATTCTGCTTTATGGCGTGCTGTAGTTTTCTTTTTGAACATTCTGTAGTTTGCACATGGGTATCTTACTGGCATGTGACTTTAACTTATGAGGAAGCTATAAGATACTTACGTAGCTGTGTTGTCTAAATTATTTCAGTCCTATAAAATTGAGGCAGTTGCTTAAAGATACTTGCTATCTAGTCTTATCCTTTGCCATATTTGAAACCTTTTTTTTAAAAGACCAAGTCTGACTGGTTCCTCGAAACTGTGAGTGCTCCCAGATTCTTGCTTACTTTTGACAGCACTGTGCCAATGTGATGGTATGATATCTTTAATACCACATTTAATATTCTTTGCCAGTACTTACTTGTATGTAATGTGAGCACGGTCTGTTTTGCTCCTGTTTGTCAGAACATTAGAGGTAAACTCTTTAGGCTTTTAAGGTGTCAGCGTGTATCCAGTTGGAAAGATGAACTGTTTCCTTCTGTACTTAACCTACTGCAAACAATGAATCTTGTTTTAGGAGCTAAACTCAGCTCTAGTGGAAAGAGATCGAGCAATTTGTGAGAGAAATGAGTTGCTGGAAAAATACTGTCATGAAGTGAAGGACAAAGCTGAGGCCCAGAAGGAACTTGACCAAGCTTGCAAGGATATAGAGACAGTGAAGGAAGAAAGAGATGTTGCCAGAAAAGAGAGAACAGAAGCTATCATCCAGAGAGACCATCTACTAAGGGAATATTATCAAGCCCGTCAGGTACTGCACTTCTTCACAGTAATTTTCAAGAGATTAGTTAAAGGTCTGGGCACACCGGGTGTCTTCCCCCTTTTCCCTGAGTCACTCTAAAATACATAAACGCATGTATGTTCTTTAAGGCATAGCGACGGAACTCATTTGAAAGAAATAGTCATGCTTCATACTAAGTTTCTGTTTGTAAAAATAAATGGCAAATAAAATACAGTGATCCAGCAGGTGGCTAGGCAGTTTATTACCTGCTGGTAGGCTTGTTGCCACCATCTATAATGTGTGTTGTTCGTGTCTGTGACCTCAGGATGTTAACTATTTCTAATACTTCATAAAGGAAGTTAACTGAAGCGTGATTGTAAATTTTCTAATCTGGACACGTTCTTAGTATAAGTATGCAGTTCTGACAATTTATGTCTCTGTGTGGGTAGTAACAGTCTTGTAATTCTGCACGCTTACTGATGCTCTTGTCTTGCGTGCGATACTAAACATCAATCCACGTGCAACTGTAAATGCTTACATAGAATGTGCTATGAAAATGCATAGTGTCACAACTTTTATATTAATGAAAAACTGAGAAATACGAGATTGATTAATACTAAACTAGATATTTTGGATTGTTTTCATTAAACCTGTATTCTCTTCTCATTGAATATCAACCCTTTAACAGTGTGTGGGGAAGCAATTAAACTGTGTTTTCAGTTGTATTGGTTCTTCGTGGCGAAACTAGTGGGATTTTGGAAACGTGCTTTTCTCAAGGAAGCCGGCTAAGCTTGGCTGGACTTTGCTGTGACTTAGCCATGGACCTGCTCAGGTGCTCACCTTTGACAGATTCCAAATCAGTATTGATATTTCAAACATAAATGTCTGTCTGTTGATCTGTGTGGGTTTTTTGATTGTCTTTTTCCTGTCAGTGGACTAGAAGAGAATAAAGTGATTCTTGGAAATGAGAGAGACAATCAAAAGGCCAGACATGACTCTTCATAGCCTCTGTTTGGTCTTATTTCTTGCAATTTTTATTTTTTAAGGTTGAGGTGAGAAAATAACCTGGGGTTTAAGGTTCAGTGCTCTCTTTTTTTTTTTTATATAATTATAACTTGTTTAGAAAAAAAAAAGAGCCTTTAAAGAATATTAATTGTGACTTAGTGGTCTCTCTTTGATACACATGCACTCAGGTCTTAAAAATATTTCTCCGCAGTGTAATCTTTAATCAAATTACAAGTCTAGTCAGATTCATTACATTTATTTATATTCTTGAAATTAACCACACACAGTTGTTTGCAAGCCCATGTCCTTCAGTGTTTGTGGTGGGCTGTACCCTTGTAGTTGGCTTGTGCTGCAAGCTTGGAGTATTCTCCACGTGTGTCTCATACTATTGTCACCATCTCATTCAAAATAGAGAATGTTAGAGTAACAAGTCAATTTAAAAGAAAGTAATTCTTATTTAAACCAAGAAACATTCAAATAAAACTTTTTTGGAATTCCATTGCTTTGCTTTGGAGTTAAGGGACCTGTGTGAATCACAAGTCTGTGTTGTGAACGTGTACATCTAGTTGTCCCAGGTTAAATAACAGCCATTAATGCCGGAAATGTGTGTTGTAACTGCTTATAGTAGTGTATCTGATTTCTAAATATCCTTGAATTTTTCTTCTGTCTGCTGAGCAGAACAAGATAGAAGGATGGAATGCCATCTCTGAAATACAAAATGTTCACTGGTGTTATTTTGAAGTGAGGATTCTTATTCATGTAGATTGTATTTGCACAAATTTATGTGCCACTGAATGAAATACATTACAACAGTTTTTATCTCTTTTTCCCCCAAAGTTGCCATTAAGATAAATGAACATTTTTTATGAAAACATGAGAATTGAATATATCAGGTAACACGCGTGTAGTGAAAACTGTTTGTGCATCCTTATCTAAAAATTGTGCCTAAAATACTTATCTATATTTCTTAATTCCTAGATACAAGATTCTGCTACCCTAGACATAGAAAGAGCAAACAAAGAAATTGAAATGCTTCGGAAACAATATGAGGCAATGTCACAAGAATTGAAGGAAGCTGTCCAGGAAGCAGAAGTAGCCAAGTGTAGGAGAGATTGGGCCTTTCAAGAGCGGGATAAGATTGTTGCAGAAAGGGAAAGTATACGGTAAACGCATGCTACATGGTACATGAGTGATCTTTGTAACACCTTGTGTGCAGTTGATGCAATTCTAGGACTTGCTGGGTTTTGCTAGCACTTTCTTCAACTTTTTGGAACTTCTGCATTAGCTGTCATGGGGTGATTTTTTTTTTTTTTTTTTTTTGATTTTATAAAGTTGAGGGAACCTTAAAGATACTTTGCTGTGTCTGTGCTTTCATACCCATATGTCTCTAGAAAATACCAGAGAGCCTAACAGCACTACTACGTAAGAACAGCAAAGTATGTATTCTTTTAGGCATGATATACCTAATCCTGCTATAGCTATAGGCCTGCAAATAATTCTTTAGCTTTGGGGACATTTCACAAAAAGTACCCAACACGTTTCCCAATGGACATTTCCCAAAGGAACTAAGGGAAAATACTTCAATCAGGATTTTTTTCTGCTAGCTTAAAGAAGATAAGTAGAAATAAAGTTTTGACCTAGCATATGTAATCTTTTTCTTCCTTATACTTTTTTTTTTTTGATGGAGATCTTTTGAAACTGCTTTTTTTAAATTTTGCATTAGCTATACAATGTAGTAAAACCAGCCTAAAACTTAGATAGGGTTTTAAGTAACTAAATGGAAGCTACTTTGCTTTTAAAGGACTTTGTGTGACAACTTAAGGAGGGAGAGAGACCGGGCTGTGAGTGACTTGGCTGAAGCTCTTCGCAATCTGGATGACATGAGAAAGCAGAAAAACGACGCTGTGCGTGAACTGAAGGAACTGAAGTATGTTAGAGAAATGATCAAACTGCGTGGAAGTTTGTAATAAAAACTTCGGTTTGTTAGTAGTCTTCACAAGTGAATCGCGTGCTGTTATAGGTGTGGGGCAGCAGGTATTCATGATAATGTATGTGGAAACACTGCCTATATTTTTAGTTATCGTGGAAATTATTGTGATGGACCTGATCCTAAGTCTTACTATCTTAATCTTTTTATTATTAATGAGACGGATATTCCAGACTTTGTGGAGATACACTTAAGCAATACAGAATTCTTTCACTGAAGTTGGATTAACTGCAATTTATTTCCTCCCACCTGTATTCTCACTGGTTTATGAATGCAAGGAAGATGCGCATCATACCTCATCTCAGTGGGCTGTGGAAGAGGTTTTGCTGTTGGTATTTATCATGCCCCACTTGTTGTGAGCATAACTGATGCAGCTTATCTGAGAGTAAATTAAATGTGTTTTGGGAGATGTTAGAAACCTAGTTGTGCACTTCAATCACGGTAAAAAAAAAAAAAGGGCAAAGAAAATGTAAGACTATATAGGCTGTATATAGAAAAGGAAAGTCAATTCAATAGCAGCCCAAGAATATTGGAAAAATGGAAGCATGAGGCAAATTTCTGTCACAGCTTGGATTTTTGATTTAGAAAACAAATTATAAGGTATCTCATGATGATAACATCATGTATCAGTTTATTTAAAAGTGTTGTCTGTGTCTGTAAATAATTTTTTTCTTTGCCTAGGGAGAAGATGGAGAATCAGTTGGAAAAGGAGGCCAGATTCCGTCAATTGATGGCCCATAGTTCCCATGACTCAGCCATAGACACAGATTCTCTGGAATGGGAAACAGAAGTGGTAGAATTTGAAAAAGACAGAGTAAGTAAAAAACACGAACTGCACTGTCTTGTATATTGGATAGCTTTGAAGTCAATTATAATATCTTGATAATAGGTATGATTAAAGACAACTCTAATCTGTATTTTTTTTTTAAAGTTCTTTACTGTTGTTGAGGTAGGAACCACACACACATACGCAGCAAGTGCGGTAACGTCTAGATGAAAGTAGTTGACAAAACCAAGCTGTTTTACACAAGCTTTGTATTTTTCTTCATATGAGTTGTAAATAAAAATAGTTCCTCCATCTGATCTTGCAGGGTATCCAGGTCCATGTACTATAAAAAATGTTTTAAGTTAAACATTTAGTGTTCTTAAAGTTAGTGATTCATTGCAGAAATAGCAGTTCTACGAGAGCCAAAACCTAAGACACTGACATTAGAGACATTAGAGAGCCCAGCCCTCTACTCTTAGGGGAAACATCACTTAGAATCTATGCATAAAAAAGTTAAGCTTTTACATGAAGTTATTTCTCCTACTTTTGCTCAGATTTGGTGGTTTGAAATTTTAAAATATGAAAAACATTTATTCATGATGAACATATATTTTAGGACAACATTGCCCTTCAGCTTAAAATCTGGGATGAAAGGAGATGCTAATCTCCCTTGCTTGTCTGTAGAGAGAGTTAAATCCCTTTTCCATTTTGGCATATTAAATAAAGTTCTTATGTTTAGCTTTCCAGATAACTTCTACATCCTTTCATTATGCTAGTAGTACTTTTCTCCATTTAATTTTATTTTTCTTCATTGTAGTCTAGAATTTTTATTTCACTGTTTTGTATTCAAGTCTTGAACGCAGTTCTATTTGAAATTTTTGTCTGGCACAGCACATTGTTTGCTAATAGGAATTTTTTTGACCACATAGAACACACAGGTGGTCTTCCAGATTGTGTTTCATTTATGACAGCTTCTGCATATACCAGAATTTCTTTGTCATTCCTGAATGACGAAGTTTGTGATTTAATACTGTCAAATTAAATCCCCTTTATTTTACTGCAATATTCGGGGTCATCTTTTTTATGCTCTGCCAATCTGTCTGTGTTCTGACAGTGCATCCCAATAGAGCAACTCAGACATTCCTTTTTTGATACTAAAAATATTATTTAGTTTTATTATATGTTGAAATATAGAGAGAGACTGAAAAGACTATATGAACCGACTACCAATGCTAATCCATCAGGACCACCATCTGTAAATTCTTCCTGGAATAACAATTCCCCTTTCACCTTGCTTTTTCATCTGTTTTGACCACCTCCTTTCTCATCGAGTTTTGTGTATTGCCATCTTCTCCATTTTAACTGGGATTACACTTGCTGCTATCAAAATATAGTAATAATATTCTGCCAACCTTGATTAGATGTATGGGAAAATCCTTGCTGACCTACCAGTATTTGAATTCAAGGATGGAGATTATAGAGTTGAATAAATTTAAAACCTTTTATTTTTGCTTCAACCTCACCTATCTGCTTAAGCTGGTGTTCTACATAAAAACTCAGCTCAAAACTGAGAGCAATAATATTCACTTTTCAGCTCTGAGGCTGTGCATTGATACTGTAATCTCTACTCAGTATTTGTTTTATGGCAGCCCCGTGCTCTTCCGTATGAGCTTTTTTCTTACATGGAACATTTGGAAGATTTTTTGTATATTTTTGGCAGTTTTAGCTTAATTTTATTTCCGGGAGATATTAATATTTTATACATGTTTTATATTCAGCTTCCCTGAAGACTTTCTGCTCTTCTGATTTTAAGGGGATTAGTCATTGAACCATGTCTAGAACCATGCCTTATGTCTGATTTAAGCTCTGTTTAATTTTTGCATGTTAGATTTTAAATTTCAAGTGTCATCTCCCTTCAGTATGCTGAGGTGGTTGGTCCAGTTAATTTCGTGTTCTCCAATTTTTGTAAGTGTACTATTTAACACTGAAAATCGTAATAATAAATTGGCATTTGAGCAGTTGGTCCCAGTTTTTTCTTTTTTTTTTTTTACAGTGACCTTGCCATTTACCAAAGCAAACACTAAATTAAAATTTCCCTGTTCGATTCAATGACTGATTTGTTCAAGAAGTTTATCACTTTTCACATAGAGGATGATCTGTTTTGGACTAGGGCTGGTAGAATATCGCCTCTAATCTGTATTTAGAAATGTTTTTTTTCTGGTCTTAGCCACATCAAAGCGGACATCTTTCAGAGTTCATCACTAAGACACAGTGCTGTTTCCTTACTTTTACAATGTTTTTTTCCCTAGGCAGTGCCCGTTCTTGGGGAACCTGTCCTTGTTCTCTCATTACACATCCAGCATCGTACCTTAAGACAGGTTATACATGTCTGAACATGCGTTCCTGCATGATCTTCTGCTTTCCTATTCCTTTTTGGTGAAATTCCCCTTCTGCATCATTTCAGCCTTAATGTGAGAGAGAGAAGGATTGTTTTAATGCTGAAGGATGCCTAGTAACTAATGGAATTAGGAGCTTATATATTGAAGTACAATATTTTAAAAACTTGTCTAAAACAGGTACTCTGTAAATATAAGTGTATAGTACAAACATGCAGTAATGCCTCTTGCTAACAGACAGTGGCACAATGGTTGCCAGGGCAGTTGAGTCACTTGTTAATAACATTTATTAGGATGATATGGACTTGAAAGCACTTGGCTTTGATGTGGCAGAAGGCGTAAATGAACCGTACCTCCCTGGAGACTGTGGGATCTTCGTTACCAAAGTAGACAAAGGAAGTATCGCTGATGGTCGATTAAGGTAGGGTTTGAATTTGGAAAATGCTTGTCTTCTGGTGATCATAATAAACTAATATGAGCATATTGTAAATAGTCTTCGGTTTTTCCCATTTTTTAAAGTTCTTTTTTGTCATTGGTCTTGTATATTATTATGGATAAACACACTGAGAAGACCAATGCCTAAAAGCATTATAAAAATTAAATGCTATTTAACTCATCCCTTAAAACTCACCAGGATTTGAAATGTTCTTTTGTTTCTGTGTGTCTCACTCTATTTATTTAATCTCCTCAAACTTTGATCTATTTATTTAAATTTTGGGAAAGACATGAGGGTGAGCTATTGTGGAAGGGCAGGGGGAAAGGAGTAGAGCAAGGGATAATTTGAAACCTGCTCCTGTTCTTAGTGTTGATAGGAGGTTTTTAACCACTCTCTTCTGTCCATAGAGTTGCTTTTAAATAAGGAGCAGTCATGACTGATTTGAGGATATACTTTTGCTAGGGAAGTGCAAACCAGAAGTTCTGGTTTTCATTTAGCTGCTATTTAATGCTTTTTCAGGAATGGAGAACTCCAGATAATTAAGGATTAGCATATTGAGATCAGCTCTGTTGCATCCCTTTTCATGAATGTTATTCATGTGCTGCATCCAGCTAAGTTTGCTTATAACACTGATCTGCTTATTTCTGCTTATCTGCCAGAGTGAATGATTGGTTACTGAAGATCAATGATGTAGATCTCACTAATAAGGATAAAAAGCAAGTTATAAAAGCTGTTCTAAATGGAGGAGGTGTTATTAACATGGTGGTTCGAAGAAGGAAGTCCTTAGGTGGGCGAGTGATAACACCTCTTCACATCAATGTTTCCGGACATAAAGGTAATGGCTATAAAGGCTATATATAAATGGTACGTGTTTGTTCAGCCAAAAACGGCTTGGCATAAAGGTACCTGTTCTAAGCCTCTGCTTAAATCCCACTAATACTCTTACTACCTCTTAGATAGGGATTTTCATTAATTGTTTTTAGGAAACTAAGAATGCTCATATTGATGGTAGCTTTATTCTGTAAGTACAGGTTTTCTTTTTTGTTCTTGGGTGGGTTTTGGTTTTTGGTTTTTTTAATACTTACTTCTAGTTAGCTACCTGTCTGGAGTATTACTGGGAGTCTAAACAAGACTCTTAAATCCATCAGTCACCCCAGCTTTGTATGATTATTTGTATGATTGTATTAAATTCTGGGATACATCCCTATTATCCCCCACTGTGTTCTTATTTCTATAAAACGGTTTTCAGAAACTGAAATTCAATTGCTTTTTTGTGCAGGCAGTTCAGACGTGCTGTTTGAGCAAGGTATCTGAATTGCAGGAGTAAATTCATGTTTATTTTGTGTATTTCAGATAGTGGGGTCAGTCTAGAAAACGGAGTATTTGTTGCTGCTGTTGTGCCCGGAAGCCCAGCTGCCAAAGAGGGTTCCCTTACTGTGGGAGATAGAATAATTGCTGTAAGTCTTAAGAATGCATTCTCCTTTTTTAATTTTTGATTTATTTTAAAGTGCTATCATTGAATGTTACTCTTTAAGATCCCAAACTTTCCAATTTTTTTTTTACTTTCACTATATTATACCCTTTTTGTGTATTTATTATGAATTAATGTGTTTGTAGGCTGAGTGATTATATAATGCACAGGTTGTTTGCTACGCTTAGTTCATACGAGAATTTTTGACACAGGCACCAACTTACTCTTCACACTTGGCTTTTATATAATGATACTTGTGATTTTTTTTTTTTATACTGAATAGGAAAGATCAATTCCAAAAAGACATCCCTTGGCTGGATGAAAGGTTTCTTGTCTTTTAAACTATGATATCACAGATGTCATCCTTTTGGAGGGGAAGTTTTTCCCTGTGTGCATTTGCAGCCTTAAACAACCTGTCTGATTTATGAGCCTCTGTGAAGCGGAAGGTGATTACTGTCCGTGTACAAATGCATAGAGAGAGGCTAATGTAGTGAAACAAGTGTTGTTACACTGTGTCTCCAGTAGGAATAGCAAAACTGTAGTTAAGCAGCTTGTGTTTTTAGTGGAGAATGGAAAAAGCCACAGGACAAGGTCAACCAGACTTCAGTCACGGATACATATAAAAGTAGTGTTTTCCCCGTCAGAGATGCCAGAGATGCTACCTTAAGATGCTCCCCACGTGCTACCTTTGATTTACAGATGTCTGTTTTGGTTTTTTTCGTGTTTAGATCAATGGCATTGCACTAGATAATAAGTCGCTTACTGAATGTGAAGCTTTGTTACGAAACTGTAGGGATTCCCTTACCCTGTCACTGATGAAGGTGAGTAGGAGAAACTAAATTTGCAAAATTTTCTTGAACTGTTAGAGAATTATTTCAGTTGTTCAGGGAAGTGTATATGAGAAAATGAATATATCATCATGGGAAAGTCTCTGCTAAAAATAAGACTACCTGGATGCATTTCACTGGTCGTACACTCAGCAGTTATTTCTAAAGTAAGGCTATTGTGGTATCTGGTAGTAAATTAAACTTACTTATTGCTCTTACTTCTTTCCCATTTGTTTGCTGGTCACATGAAATGACTTCCAGCACAATTGCTTCTTTCTTCTTGGTTTCTGCTTCAGAGCTGCAGCAGTTCTGTACATGAAAGATAACTCCCACCTGACTACAGAAAGGTTTGCTTTTAGTCAGGAGGGAGTTGCACAGAAAACTGAACTCTGGCTATCATGAGAGTTAAGTACAAGGCTTTCTTTTTCAGGCTTATTGCCATAAAAATATTATTCTGTTTTACTTATTGAGGTTCGAATCCCATTATCGTGGGCCTGTCACACGGATTTTGTGAGTGATAATTTCAGCTCCAGAGAGCTTGAGGTTTTAAGAAAGTAAAAAGATAAAATGTTCAAGGGAAAATGGGCAATGAAAGATGACTTAATAGCATCACTTAACAGAGGTAAGAGTAGAATGCAGGTCCCTTCAATGTCAGTACAGTGCTTCTGCCATAATGTGGAGTTGCCCTTCTGGAATTGCTCTGAAAATGTTTCAAAAAATTTTCTAACTTCATTTTATCTGATGTTCTGTGCTTTGCATTTGCAAGACTTTGTTAAACCTTTCCTAACCATATCTATGCGTGTGTTGGTGTATATTCAGGTATAGGTAAACAAGAAGGCTAGAATATGCCTCATACTAAACAGAAGTCAGCCATAATAATAAGGCCATAACTTGTTTGGGGATTTTTTGTTTTGTTTTAGATTTTCCCGCAGAGTTCATCTTGGAGCGGTCAAAATATATTTGAAAATCTGAAGGACTCAGAAAAGATTTCAAACTGTAGGGTTCATGCATCAGAGATACAAACCCAAAATAAAAGAAATCTGAAACTCAACAGTTCAACACAGACTGACATTTTCAATCCAGACATCATGGATGGCAAGAAGGACCAGAGTGATCAGGGCAGCGGTTCATTTTGCGATCATAAACCTTTCCCTAATAACACATTACGAGTAGACTCTCATAGGAACACAGTGCACAGTTGCCACAGTAATTCAGAACACAGTCTCAGCTCATTGAGCCCAGAGACATATGGGGACCGAGGCTTTGGAGCTGTTGACTTGGACAACAGGAGGCTGCCTTATGAGCCTGCAGGAGCTGACTGCATGATGGTTGAGACTGCGTTCGACAAAGGACATGGAACTAAGCATAGTGGTGGTACCTGGCCAAAAGTCATGGTTAATATCTCAGCAACAGAAACAGAAAAGTTCTCTGTGTACAAAAAGCCAAAACAAAGGAAATCTATCTTTGATCCTGATACTTTCAAAAGACCACCAACCCCTCCCAAGCTGGAGTACCTTTCCCCTAATCAGGTGACGGGACATTCACCTCAGCCATCAAAAGCTGAAGTGGCTTCAACTCCTCCAACTCCTCCTAAGAGAAGTGACTCTATCAAGTTTAAACATAAACAGCAGGCAAGCTCTGCATCAGAGTCTACGGTAACAACTGGATCACCACCCACCAGCCCAGCCACTGCCCAAGCTCCAGTTCCCTTGGCACTTAAACAGGACTCTGCTACTCTCAAGGGGCGCAGCAGGAACGCTGGGCATTATTATCGGGAGGAGGGTATTGACTGCACTCATCTCTCTTCAAGGAAATCCTGTGAAGATGATATTGGCTTTCAAAGAGTTGAAGAGCCAGAGATTAAAAGACCAAGGCCAAAATCGGCTCCTGCACTGAGGCATAAAATGACCCCTATGCCCATTCCTAATCCTGCGCTTCAGGTAGAAACTTCATATATTGAAGCACAAAACTAGAAACCTTGAAGTGTACTTTCAGTGTGGGTTTGGGTCCCCAGTTACGTACCATAACAGGAGAAGCATAGCCAGTTCTCAAAATCCAGGTCCCCTGACAAGCTACCCCAGACTCGGTTGTCACTTTGCACTATCACAAAATTCAAAACCAATTCATGGAGTTGCAGTTTTTAACAAGCAGTGGGGGCCACCAAACAGAATGATAGGCTTCCGCTTAGTACGCATATCTTGGGTTTTAATGCTGCTTGATGGAAGTTCAGGGCTCTTTCCTGTATGTTTTTGACAACCTGAAAAAAATTAAAAATAAATAAATAAAAATGCAAAGAAACAGTTTTAGAAAAGCTGAAAATAGGGCCTCCTAAGTTTTACAGAAATCAGATTGGTTGCCCAGCTTACTGTACAACTTAATGGAAAAAGGTATACCATTCGCAGTGTTGTTTTTTCTAAGTCTTTCTATGTGTCTAAATAATTTTGTAAATCTAATCTGAAATTCATAGGGCGTTAGGCACATTACACTGTAAAGTTATACTGTTTGTGAGAATATGGTTTAATAATACAGTTCAAACTGAGAATATAATTTGTTAGAATAAACAAGCCCTCTGTGGAGATTGTGGGTCATGTTTTAACAGAGTAGATGGAAAAAACATTTTATGTGGTCTAGGAAGACGAACCTACTTAGATGAGTACATTATATAAAGTGGCATAAGCAATCGTGTAGTTTCAGGTCCACTGCCTCCGGTGGCAGATAGAGGTTTATTTTTTTTCCCCAACTAAAATCTGAAGTTTCAAAAAGTTATTTTTGCTTGTATATAATCACATCATAATGACTTAGAATATCCTATTCTTTGCCTGTACTTGTTTATGCCTGGATAATCCCACGCTCTTCATGGAGCTTTAGAAGCAATAGAGACAGCAGAGCTGAATTGGAAGTAGTGAAAGGTTTGGAGCCATGTTCTGCAAAAATACTGGTATAAGAGAACAACTGGCCATTTTGTTTGTCTTTTTTTGGCTTCTTCCATTGTATTGGGAAAAAGTAGTTACGGGGAGCTTTAAGCCTTTTTTATATAAGTGTTCAGCAAATTCTGCCTTATCAATAACAGAAAAGCATAAGGGTTTAATTTTGTATCTGAAATCGGACGATTTATTCTGAACAGGTCTGAAGAGCAGTATGGCTAAGAGAAAGGTTATGGTTTTTCATCAAGAATCGCACCACAAGAAGCAAAGGCAGGCATATTCTAATGTCAGCTTTTGGCACGTATATAACAACAAAACAAAATCAAGCTATTGGACACACTTGGATACGGGGTGTTTGCTTTACATAGAATATCAAGTTGGTCCATTAGCACCGATACTCCCATGCTACATTATAGTGCATTGTCACGAGCAGATTACGTTGTTCTGGTTATGACTGTAGTAAATTTCCTATAGTAAGTGAAGAGTTTCCAACTGTGACAAGGAGACATGTAGGTGGGGACTTACACGTAAGAAATTTGTTAGCTGGAACAGAGGGGGTGGTTTTGGCACTCACTGTTTAAAAAACCAGAAAGGATTGATAAGGACATACTACAGTAGTTTCTACGTGTTGCGCAAGTGATTATGGCAGATATCATACAGGTATTGGTTTGAAGTGAAGAAGACGACTATATAATATAATTATAAAGTCATAATTTATTGGTTTTAAGGTTATTTGATGTAGTAGTTAATTTACGTTTCTAGGGTCAAATTAGGACAAAGTTCTGTGATTATTATATTTTTTTTTATCTTCCTTAATTTCTCCCCCACCATCACAGAAACTGGTAACTCTAAAGTTGTTGTTGACTAGAGAGCAGAAGTGATATTCCGCCTCAAAGAGCGGACACCATTCACTCTGAAAATTTCTCTCTGGTGGAACTCTTTGTGCACTACAACTACATCAGGTTGTGTAACAGTGCTGTCCAGTCTGCATGTATTCATTGCTGAAGCAGTGTTTATAATATCAAAAATATGTATATAGAATATGCAGTGTAGTTGAATTCATTTTCCTTAATTGTGTATTTACATAGTTAAGTTTGCGTACTTTGATAAGTTGATAAATTTAAGAGAACTTTCATCCTTGAGTAGGTGGTGCAGTTACTAATACACCTGTGGTAGTGATCAAGTGTTGGTTCTAAGAAGGAACCTCTGCATTTTATAAACCTTTGTGCTCACAGTAACAGCTCATTTCATTAAAATACTGCTATCATAAAAACTGTAAGTACCTTTTCAACCTTTCCAGTAATTTTTTTCACTTATTACATACTTCAGTGTCATGTTTTGTGTTGTACGTTTCAAGTGTGTAAACTCCGCATGCTGAGCCCTGAACTTGTAGCTCTCTAGAATCACTGTTGGTAACTGAGCTATTGTGTTTCTTAACTCACGGGTGTCTACTCAGTATGTACAGAACAGAAGTTGTGATTCTTCCAAAATCTGAATTGCTCTGTTGAAGAGAGGTTGCTCCAAACGTATCTGAAAATACAGGAGTAGAAGAAAACATTTTCTGCCTTGTTAGCCAGGTCTTCTTTAGGAAACGCTTGCAATAGTGGCTGATGTAACGGTTGAAATGTCCTGGGAAAGCAGTATTTAAAAGGAGAAACGTAACTAAATGCTGGGTGTTTTATTGTGAAGGAAAATATACCAGTTAAGTTGCAAACATTGGCCTAAGAAGATTACAAAATGGTAAAAAGAAATAATGGAGCAAGATGGAGGAAGGAAGGGGTAGAAGTGAATACCATCATTGAAAGATAAAGGTGTAACAAGCACTGTGATGACGAGCACGTTCTGGAATAGAAAGTTTGAAGTTGCTTACTGCCTACAAAATTTGTCTCTCTCATTTATTTTTCTTCTGGATCTCCAACTTCCTGTAATCAAATTTCTATGTTTTTATAGGTGCAGAAGTATGCTCTAGCTAGTGAGGAGCATCTGTCTCCAGAGCTACAGGAATGGGCACCATATTCGCCAAAACGGTCTGCTAGGCACAGCGATGGCTTTGTGCCTGCCGCCTTATACGCTGGCAGCATGGCAGCAGGTGAGTGACAGAACTCCTACTTCCTAGGAATGCCCCAAGGAATTTGTCCATATCGGACAGTATTGGGGATTGATTATGACAAGTGCAGAACAAACATGACTCACAAAACATATTTCCGTGGTCTGTCGGAATCTGAGCATGGGCTGCTCAGCTTTTGGGCTGTAAAGATGTGAAACCTGTTTAAGAACCATTAAGGAAACTGAGCAACTGCTGGCTGAAGGATTTGTGTTTCATCAGTTTCTGTGCAGAGGAGTTTTGAATACATAAGTGGTGAACAAGGCATAGCCTATACATTAGGGAGACAAGTAAGATTTCCAGTATTTTTGATAGCAAACAGTAAATAGAGGTATCCCAAGCTTTTGAAGCTTAACTTCAGAAATAGATCCAAGGAAAAAGATCCGATCTTCAGAAAGTTTTGCCTGTTGTAAATCAAATACTTGGAGTATCCCAAGTTGAGTGCCCAAGCTGCTTGTGATCTTAATCTAAATTAAAGATCAGATGCCAGTGTGTTTGAGATACTAAGCTGCTGAAGAGGGGACTCACAAGCAGCTCACACAGAAATCAGCATAATCAGGTAAAACAGAAAAGGGTTGGCGTGTTGTCTCAGTTGATCAAACAGTTGTTGGTATTGAGGTTCATGTTAGCGGGTTTTAAATCAGCACAGACTAAAAGGAGTGCTTCAGGAGCTAATTAGGTTATTGTATGCTAGTTGCTTTGAACTGGCCAAGAAGCATTTATACTTAGACCTGGTAAACTTGTTCCCAGATGGATTGTTCAGTCTTTAGTGTAGCAGCTGCATATGAAACTTGATTTTCAAATTAAGACAATGTTGATTTTTATGAGTTTACCCTCAATTCTTTGGAAGGCCCCAAACTCCTGCATGTTCTAGAAATTATGGAATTTTCTTCTTACTGGAGACCCTGAAGGATGTAATGACTTGTGTATCTGAAACAACAGACAGCTTGAAACCCTGTTGTCCCAATCAATTTTCAGAATGTAAAGGTGTGCTCGAGAGTAGCTCAGATCAAAGAAGCTTTTGCTCTTCTTTGATTTCTTTTACTCTTTTCTCCCTTTTTCTCTCTCTTTTAATAATAGAAAAAGTATTAAAAGGTATTATTTCTAACTAAAAGCTTTATCTTATCGTGATACCTTTGCATAATAACCCAATCAAGTCAAACCTACATTCGACAATATGATTTTATCTCTTGAAATGTGAACAAGTTTTTGCTATTGCACTCTATGCTACCAACTCATTTAAGAGGAAATTGGTCAAATAGACTTTGGTTGAATCATAGAATAGGTTTGGATTGGAAGGGACCTTTGAAGGTCATCTAGTCCAACCCCCCTGCAATGAGCAGGGACATCTTCAACTAGATCGGGTTGCTCAGAGCCCCGTCCAACCTGACCTTGAATGTTTCCAGGGGTGGGGCATCTACCGCCTCTCTGAGCAACCTGTGCCAGGGTTTCACCACACTGATTGTAAAAAACGTTTTCTTCGTATCTACTCTAAATCTTCTCTCTTTTAGTTTAAAGCCATTACCCCGTGTCCTATCGCAGCAAGCCCCACTGAAATGTTTGTCCCCATCTTTCCTGTAGGTCCCCTTTAGGTACTGGAAGGCTGCTGTAAGGTCTCCCTGGGCCCTTCTCTTCTCCAGGCCGAATAACCCCAACTCTCTCAGCCTGTCCTCCTAGGAGAGGTGTTCCATCCCTCTGTTCATTTTTGTGGCCCTCCTCTGGACCCTCTCCAACAGGTCCGTGTCTTTCCTATGCTGAGGACTGCAGAGCTGGATGCAGTACTCCTTGTGGGGTTTCACCAGAGCAGAGGGGCGGAATCATCTCCATCGACCTGCTGGCCACCCTTCTTTTGATGCAGCCCAGCATACGGTTGGCTTTCTGGGCTGCAAGTGCACATTGCTGGTTTATGTCCAGCTTTTCATCCAGCAGTACTCCCAAATCCTTCTCCGCAGGGCTGCTCTCTATTGGTTGAGTACTGAATGATGAGGGTACTTAAAAGAACAGCTTTAGCAATGAGTTTCATAAATAAATAAATATTGAAATACTATAATTTGAAGCCACAGGACATGCCAGAAGTGGGAGTCTTTGAGGCAACAGAAGAGGAGCAAGAATCGTTTTAACTGCAGTCAGTTCAAGTACCAAATAAAAGCTTGTGTTCCTGTCAGATGACTATTCAGAGAGAAATGCAGAATTTTTCTTGCTGTATAAAAAGGTTTGATACTTGAAAACAGAAAATCCTTTAGTTACCAGTACATATTAAAGTGACATACTGTGAATGAATTCATTTTTTGGTAATCTAATGCACTTTATTACTGACTCTACAAAATTATAATCCAGATTTTAAACATGCATGTACTGCTTAAAAGGTGTCACATGGTGCTTAATAATGTATTTATCTGTATGCTAATAATTTTTATTTATAGATATATGTTCACAAATGCAAATGTTACAATACATAATTATATCAGTATTTAAAAATATCTAAAACCTGTAATTTATGTGCTAACAATGTTGGTAAGAATGCGGTTTTATCATCTTAAGTAGGTACCGTACCAAGAAGCTTAGCACCGTGCCCTGCAGTAACTGCTGTCATGAGAAATCCAATCTATACTGCCTGGAGCCATAGAGTTCACACCAGCAATTGCCCATCAGTCGCCAGCCAAATATGCCATCAGCATCTGCATCCCAGGTGTTTTGAAATTTTTATCTCCTTACATTTTTGTTTTCATTAGGATGAAATTGCTTCTGGTAGTTGTTTATACAGTGCAGAGTGAAACACACCGCTATTGTGTGTTATTTTGACCCAGGGTTCTCAAAACCATTATTGCGTGGAAGTGATGTGCCATTTGCTTTCATGTCTTTCAGTAACTGATGGATTAGATTTCCCTCTGCTCCACTGGCTGATATTGACAAGGAAATTAATTTTTTTTCATGAACTAATTTCTGATGTTACTTTCTTGTCCTTGCCAAAACAAATAAAGCCTTCCCCCTTTTTTAATAGCACTTTCGGCTGTTTTTCCTCTGACTTATCTTGATTAATAAAATGATGGGACAATTGGGAAGTGGGAAGGAGAGGAGCATTCATTTTATTGAGTAACTCAGGGATAACCAAAATTTTTTTGTTGACCAGTTTTCTGTTTGCTGAGGTGCTTTACCCAGTTCTAACAGTTGCCCTATATTCTCCTTTTCTTTTGATGTAGTTCCCAGCACCAAGGTCGCCTGAGTTTGGACCTAAGTCATAAACACTCCAATGACTACTCTGAAAATTCACGTACAAGAGCATCTCATGGCTCAAATTCGTTACCATCTAGTGCAAGACTTGGTAACTAGCTTTTCTGATTTATTTCCTGTGGGACTCCTGTATATTGGAGACAAAGGATAAATGGAAAATTCCTTAAGTATGTGGGTTATGGGATTGTCATAGCTAGCAAAACCTAAAGGCTCCCTGTGTTCCTTTGCCTCACTTTTTGTGGTTTTATGACTAAAGGTGTTCTGTGGAAGTAGCTGTGTTTAATTCATTCTTTACGGTCTCTTAAAATGCTGTATGTGTCTGTGTGAGTGATGATTCTCCCTTCCGTGCCTGTTACTGTTTGAAAGTACCCTTATAAAGATGGGAGGCCCAGCCAAAGTATTTTTGAGGTTCAATGAGGTGGAGAGAAAAGGAGAGAGCCCCCAGAACAAAAACTCAAGGATGACTAATGGCCTAATGTAAATTGTATTGTTGGAAGATAAGTTAAACTTATGTTCACTTGATTCACGTGTAAGATTGTTCATGCTTATTCTAGTAATACCAAAGCAAATCCATGGTTTGTAGCAATGACATTTTAACATTTTAGAATTTTTAAAATTTTAAATAATGTAATAACTTTTTTATGCGTGTTTGTGTTCCTGTGTTCCATCAATGACTGGCAGTTGCATCAGAATAGAGCATGGCAGCTTTGTAAACACAGCAAAAAATGGCATAATAGTTGCAATCGGCGTCAAAAAAATATGTATTCACCCAAGCAGAATGTAATCAGAATATTTTAAATGCCTTTTGGAAAGTCCCATGGATTCTTAGTAAACAGAGGTGTTAGATTCTCGCTTGGACTTCAAGTTAAGTTTCGTTGAAAATAATTAAGTTTCATTGAAAAATATCCAAAATATTTTTCATACAAGAATGAACAGTGCGTATATACTGTATAGCTGCATTATGCTCTGTTTATACTGACTGTGTAATCAAGACAATTTACTAGAAATATGATATACACAATATATATGAGGGTAATCATCAAGGCTTGTGCATAAATTCAGAGGCCATTTTAATGCTCATTGAAGAAGCAGAATCTAAGTGTACTTTTTTGTTCAATGTAGTTGCTTTTACTTTTGTCATTGTAATGTTTTCTTGTTGTAAAAATAGGTTCTTCGAGTAACTTGCAGTACAGAACAGAACGAATTAAGATCCCTTTAACACCAAGATATCCAAGGTCCATGATGGGCTCTGACAGAGGTGAATTATTAAGTAATTTTAGTTGTACTATTTTCGGTATTAACAATCCAAACCCTTTGCAGTTGTTAATCAGGATGCACCAAAATCTAGATATGACAGTTTCATTAAGGTTACAAAATCTGCATTTTGCTGCGGAAAAAAAAAAAAAAAAAAAAAAAAAAGAAACTTTCTAATGAAAGTTGATTTTTTTTCTGTTAGTTGACTCTAGGACATGGCACACAAAGAAAAAGTGCGCAAAGAAAGTAAGAATAAGCATTGCTGTTTGTTTTGCAGTTGTAGTTTTCTTATAGAATGATGTCTTAGAAGTTTTAACACATGATTCTTTGAGTATATTATTTTGCATATTACAGTATTACTGATTGTAAATTATATTTTGAAAATGCAGTGAAAATATTTTAGTACTTCACTCAGAATTACTTGGTGGAGGATATTTAAAGACATGATACAAATACCAGTTGGAGAGCTGTAGGATTCAGAGTTTGATGACAGTAAAAAGCAACTCTTCACTGCCATCATTGCTTAGATGTTCTGTAGCCTTAATGGATTGTATGCAGTGGTTTTCCTAAGTGGGCAAATGCAATTCTTACAGACAGCTTTCATTTGTGATTAGTAATTTGAGATTTATTTTCTGTAGCTTTTTCAGAAGCAGCAAACTGAATGTTTCTGTCAGGGCACTGGCTCAGTAAATTGCTCAGGGAGGATACAACCAGGGAGGAGACAAACTCAGTCATGTTAAGCTTGTTTGAAATTGCAGAGCTTTCCTGTCTCTGTGCGATTCATGCTGGGGTTTTGTTGGTGTTTTCAGGTGTTTCGTAATCTATTTCCTGCCCAAAGGAGAGGGCTATACAGAAATATTTAATTTGAAAATAAAGCCACATACTAGAACTTTATTTTACTTCACCTTCCCTGATTTTTATTATTTTTCTTTAACTTTGCATTGCTAAGTGTTTGGAGACATGCATATGGTGTAGCTCGTCTGTAACCTCCTCGCCTTGTTGAGAATGGCAGGAGTTGTACGCACACTTACAGAGGACAGATTTGACATACAGTCATTAAGGACACTAAGTTTGCACTCTCTGAAATTAGTTCCCTGGTCTCCCTGAGCTCCTTACATGGTTAATAGAGTGCTAGGGAACGGTTGGTCGTCTTTCTTGTCTCAGATGTGTACGATATCCTTCCCTGTGTCTGTGTAGATCTCCAGACTATTGACAGATGCAGGATACTAAAACTCAACTGCTCATTTTCCACAGGCTCCTTGTCACACTCTGAATGTAGCAGTCCCAGCTTGATAACTCCTCCACAGTCACCTCTTAACTTGGAAACATCTTCCTTCGCCAGCAGCCAGTCTCAGAACTCCCTTTCTACGTTACCTAGGATTTCTATTAGCCCGGTGTCTATTGGAGAACGTAGAAAAGATAGGTAAGGTCCCCATGTTATTGCTTTTAATACAAGCGTGTCTGAGCAAATTTTGTACATTTGTTTATTGGACTGAAGGAATGTGAACGTTTAATTTAAATGACAACTATGTAGGCGCTGAGGTGCATCCCATCTGTTCTTATTTTCTTCACAAAGTATGTAAGAGGTCTTTGTGCTTTTTTTCTTAAAAACTGAAGAGCAGATTCTTCAGTTTAGAAAAATCAAGTTATTTCATAAGGGTTTTATTTTTTCCGTATTAGAGTAATGGCCACACCAAATAAGAGTGGTCTAAATTGGAATACACCCCTTCAGCTGAACTACCTCAAGTGCGTGTTCTGTGCTCTGGAAAACTAAATAAAATGAAGACCTAGTAACATCTGATAGCTAAATATCAGGTGCCTTAACTGTGTAGAATATGTGCTCTAACCACTGTGCCTTGATTCAATTTCGCCAGATAACATGAAAAATTGAGGGCATAACTTGTGCCCAGAACCTATCCATATGTACAGGTGCAGTTTTCCTACTGTGACTGATCCCTTTGGCTGTACGTGGACCGCTGCTAGCAATAGCATTAAGTGTATGTGTAGCTGCTTGCAGAATTTCAACCTGATGTGATAGCTTTCTTAAAAACATGAGCTTTGTGTTTTAACAACTTTCTATATCTCATTATGAATATTTTCAAGATATGTTGCTTATGGTATCCGTCTTGGACGTCTGATTTCATTTTATCATGATCTGGCTAGACTGACTATATGAAAAAGTTTGCATGAATTCAAAGCCTTGGACAGTAAGGCTTTTATTTATAGTAAGGCAGCTGAGTGCCATTCTGGCAGTGTAAAGGAGCTATAAGGTGTTGGAATAGATTACATTTATACGGACTTCAAGACCCTTTTGTATTGCTTGATTTATGTAAAAGAACTGACCATAAAAATGTGAATGATAAAGTAATAAGGATATTCTGTATTCTAAGTTTTCTGGTAGTAATAAAAAGTTACTCATAAAACGTTATATGAAACTTTTGTCTCGTTTAAAGAATTGGTAACTAACTTATTGTAGTAACTCTAGAGTGTATATTGTGTACTTTGAAAGGGAACATAAAGAGGTTTTTGTGAATTTTCATTCTTTCTTACTTCAGTGTGACTTTTGTACTATGTGTACTCAATCTGTGTTCTCGTATAAATGTTCCTCTAATTGTCACTTGCAAATTCAAAGTCAGAATTTCTTTTCCCTTTCACTTGACTAATGGTGTATAACGTTCAGCTGATAAAGCTGGGTTTTTGACACCCCTGTAAATTTGTATCTCTGAGCACAAGATACACGTTCTGATCTCTGGGAAATGACAATTTCTGTTATTGCTGATCAGACGATTGAAGCTCAGTCAGGTTCCAGCCGCTTCACTCTTGCTGTGCATATGTATAAACTGTAGTCTGAACTGACTTTCTAAAAAGAATATAATTCTAAGGTTTGTTGTTTTGCTTTTTGAAAGCAAAACAAAAAACTAACAAATGCAAAGAGTTCTTAATTTAGGAAAGCAGCTCATTTAAGTCTAGCCTAAGAAGATGTTTGAAGATGCCTAGATAGCCTTTTAAATGGTTATTCGGTTGTATAATTCTTATTGTTCTCCATGAAATACAAGTAAATCACTTGGCCTTTCCACAAACAAAAATAATAATAATACAGATGAAAAAAAATAACCAATGTTTCTGTTTGTTCTGTTGATTTTAATTTAAATGAAAATTTAAAGATCTGATCAATTAAGACTTTTTTCCAATCAGTGTTTAGTGATTCTGGCAGGCAGTCTGAATGTTATAGAAGAGTGCGCTTCACTTGATTTTAATAACTCTGCTTATCAAGTAAGACACCTTTTTAATGTTATCATTCTGGTTTACTTTATTATTGATTCTCTACTACATGCATTACTAGTTATCTTTCATTTTGTATTTACTAGAATTCTAATACTTGATCCTGTGCAACTTGTATGGGTTTAATCCTTTCTTATTCCAGTAAGAAACAAACAAACAAAACAACTTTTAAAATGCATGTGGTAGATGGAAAGCAGAAAGGCACAATAAATAGTTCAGAAAGAACTTTTAGATTTTAATGAGGTAGTGTGCCTTGATAAATGTTATGATTTTAAGAAGCTTCATGTAACATCCTGGTTTACATGCTCATAATGAGTTGTAAAAAAAAAAAAAAAGCTAATAAATTGCAGTTTTCTGGGGGTTAGCACAGTGTTGATGTTATGAGAGTACTGCGTTCCAGAGTTGCATTCATATCAGCAGCCAGTTTTTTTATCATTTATGCATTAATAAGCTGGCAAACTTCTTATGCCCCTTCTGCAGAAGGCTACCAAATAGTTACCTTCAAAGACTGGGGCAATAAGCATAATTTATGAAATGATGTCCTCTTCCCTCCGCTCACAGCCCCAAGTACTACCCTTTCCAAAAATACCTTTCCTCAGCCTGGCACACAGTAGTAGTAGCGAGTGAAGTCCAGTTAACTCATCTGCTCTCAGAACAGCACAATTAAGATAGTTTAAGCAGTTGGCACAATTCAGGGAATGGCTATATAATAATTAAGTGTTAGAAAATAAATCATTGAAATCAATGCATGTCAAATGTAGTAAAATGCAATTAAAATGAAAAATACACCATCCCTGGTACCCAAGCTGATTCATTCACAACTAACTCAACTGTTAATATCTAGTGATGCCTTTTGCTGTGTAGATATTAAGTTCAGAATAATATGAAGCAGCACTTTTTTGGAGGCTACTGTTTGTTTATACACACCATGAATGGACCAGCCCAGTTTGTACAGGTGGAGACATCCTAACTATGGGGGGAGGAAAGGGGAACGTATCAGGGTTTGCTTTTGTATAAGCCATTCTCTTGTTATACTTACTAGTGTCTTACTGCTGTGTGTCTTTTTCTAAGTGTTCTCTTCTTCTCAAATCTTCTACATCTTTCAGATATCTGTTCCGTAATAGGTCTTTTCTGAGAATCCCTGTGGCTCCTAGGCCTAGGTTCTCATCACTAAGGAGTTTGAGGTTGGCCTGATATAAGGTTGTCCTTCTCGAGCAGTATTGCGCACTTTGTGCTATTTTACGTGTTTGGATAATTGCCCTGAAGAGAGTTTGCATGGTAATTGTAATGCTACCATGCAAACTGCTGTCTTAATGGCTTGAGTTTGCAACTGCTTAATTTTCATTACTAATTTATGTTTCCCTGCATACAAATATGAAATCTGATGTTTGTGCATTGTTGTCCTTTGGTTTACCACCTTATTATTTATGATGTTTATTTTCACTGGCAATAAAGACTCCCAGCATTTATATTTGTAACATACCTTTCTGGAATATGGTTTGTAAATGACATATTATATATAGTGGTTCAATTACTTTTATATAATATGCATCCGGAAGCTTCTTTCCTACCAACTTCACCATCGTACTATTTATAATTCATATTTACCATAAAGTTTTAGAGCAGTCATGTACCTGGTGTACATTTACTTCTGCCACTGTACATTGCATGGTGTTAAAGGAATGCTTTTAAGACAGTTGAGAGTAATTTTTTTTTTAAGTAACTGTTTAAACCTATATTATTATTATTATAGTTCAGACAGACATAAAGTATTGCATGTAACTTTGACATTGTGATGGTTCAAGTGCAATTTTGTCCAAATCAGTTTTAACTATCTCCTCTAAAAGGCCCTACATGGAAGAGCCACGTCATGTTAAAGTGCAGAAGGGTTCTGAGCCACTAGGGATTTCCATTGTGAGCGGAGAAAATGGTGGAATATTTGTCTCTAAAGTAACAGGTGGGAGCATTGCCCATCAAGCTGGCCTTGAGTATGGTGATCAGTTACTAGAGGTAATTGTTTGCTTACTATTCCTATGGCTTAATGAATCAGTTCATATGAATCCAGCCATAACTGCCTTCCCCAAAAGAGTATCTTGTGAAAGCTTGTGAGATGTAGCAAAGGTTACTCTGTATTGCACTATTCCAGTAATTGGGATTGTTGTGACTTTTTGTCAGGCTTTATTATAAAATAATGTCTTCTGATGGTAGATCTGCATTGCATCTTATATCGATATAATTAAATTTTAAGCTAGCTAGTTTTGGTACTTAAAACAATATAGTCCCAACACCATACTCTGCCTGATAAGGTGAGTAAATATTCAAGCAGCTGGTTTCTACCGAGTTCCATGCTGCTGTTGCTGTGCCATATCGTAACCTGAGACACCAGGTTTAAAAAATGCTCGGGTAGGCTTTAGATTAGCTTACAGTCACATTTTTGCCTACAGTATTAGATAAACATGTGGAGGAGCACTTTGTAAAGTACAGAACTGCTTTGTAAATGTTACATGCTTGTATATGTTAAAGCATCCTCTGTTGCACAGTGTGTGGATGATACTACAGTGGTCCTAGACGATTCTATGATTCTATGACCTTGAATGGATCATGGATCTGAATTTACCTTTAAATTCTGCATTTATTCAGATCGGTGATCCGAACCAACTTGTATTTAATCAGTGATATCAAATCATAACACAGCTCAGAATACATATGTCTTTCAGTAGTAAAAAGACGTCTAAGCTCATGGTCAGGTTACCAAATATATTAATATTACAGTGATTCCTTCCAAGGAGTAAACGCTAGGAATCATTGCATAGTAGCATTTCCATCCTGCTATTTACCCCAGTGGAAATAAGTCAGTGCTTAGACAGTAAACTAATTAGGAAACTGAAAGAATGATTTTGCTAGTTTCCATTTGAAAATTTGACATCTGGTTTGTGCATTTTTTTCCATAGTTTAATGGAATAAATTTGAGAAATGCTACAGAGCAACAGGCTCGACTAATCATTGGACAGCAGTGTGACACCATTACTATTCTGGCTCAGTATAACCCGCATATGTATCAGCTTGGCAATCATTCACGGTCAAGGTAAGCCTGGCTAGACTTCGAAGAAACTACTCTGTGGTCCATGCAGTTATTTACCTAGTAGATAACTTCTGTACAGGTAATGTGTTTGCAAACAGCAGCACACTTGTGCTGATAAGAAGTGTGATTGCTTAGAAAAGTAATGTGTGAATACACGCTTGTCAAAAAGCAAAGTAAAATGCTTGATGCACCTACTGTATTTTCTTTCTTATTGGGGCATAATCCTTAGACACATTGAATTAAAACCCAAGATGACCTCTTCATAGGATTATGAGATTCTAATACTTCAAAATGGTTTTAAATTTTTTTTTTACAGTTGGAGTTTCCAAAAACTAATTAGAGAAGGCATATGACTTCATGAAATTATCCATCCCATTTTGATGAATGATCACACTTCGAAACTAAGCTTTATCTTTCTCTTAGACTTATGGCGAACATATGTTATTTGGCATGCTGTTTCCTTACTTTATACTTGATTTATGGCCAAAGTAAAAAACTGTCTGCGTGGAAAATATTTGGCACTGATGAAACACTAACTCACCAGTCTTTTATTCTTTTTTTTTTTTTCCCCCCCTCTTAGTTCTCGCCTAGAACCTGTGAGTAATCATTCCACCCCTCAAGGCAGTGGAGCTGCAACGCCTGACAATCATTCCGTAATTGATACTGTGAGTGAACAGGATGAAGGAACAATGACACCCCCATCCAAACAAACTACGCCAACTACAAGTCCCCGGAATTCCTTAAGGTAGAGAGTGAAACTTTTGCCTTAAGGAGAAAAAAAAATGGTCATGATGGATGTGAAGGGTATTAAAAACAAGTGTACTTCTGTGAATGCTGTGTCTGGTTGAAATAGGTGAGCAGGCAAGTTAAATGGACCCCAGGATAAAAGTACATGTTTGCAGAATGTTTTTGAAAGATGGGGTCTGCAAGGAGTGAAGAAAGTTTACTACAAGATTGGTTTTGTTAAGAAGGTCTGCAAGAAGCATGATGTTTGTCTTAGAAGACTGTATCTGTAGGTGACCTATTTTGAATAATAATTATGTAAATATATATTCTTCAGATGTCTAGTTGATTGTATGTATGCACGTTTTTGAATTGAAGTACATGTATTATTTCTCCCTGTCAAAAGGGGCCCTGTGGACACAAACAAAAGGACCCCTGAACCTAGAACTGTTGTTATTAAAAAATCCCAAGTGGATCTTGGGATCCAGATATGTGGTGGAAACCTGTATGGAATATTTGTCTCAGATGTAGATGATGATAGCCCAGCAAAAGGACCTGATGGACTAGTCTTGGGTGACATGATACTTGAGGTAAGCTATTAAGAAAAGTCTGCAGCGTACTGACAAAATGTCTAGGATGGTATAAGGAGGGAGTTGTACAAAGAATCGTACTGTCTCATGATGGGAGATGTTCTGTGAATCTTGAGTTCCTGCCACAAAACCCAGGTAAGAATAGTGAGAACGCATAACCTTCGTTCTGACTGCAGTGTGTGAAGAGATGAACCTGGAGGACTACCACTGTTGAGGGCACAAGTTGCCCCCAAGTTTGAAGGACTCATGTATGTCCCACTTGGAATTACGAACACCTGCTCTCTTCATCTGAATAGGAAGCCTTGAATCCAATTGCTGGACATAGGAGAAAGGCAAGGATATGAAAGATATTGCAAAACAGGGAACAATATTGATCTTATCACTATGAAATTCTACTGAGACCTTAAGGAAAGCTGTGCAATATGTCTTTGACTCTGCTTTCTATATCTGAAATGAGACTATTTGCCTACTTGGCAGGACTGTTAAGGTGATAAACACGTATGTGTTTATGAGCTTTTCAGCTACAACTGAGCATTGAGACTATCTGAGCACTGAGATTCTCCCACTGCACCTCTAGTATCCAGATGGAGATTTTTGCTTTGTAATTGTGTTTCTGACTTCTGTCAGACCACTTGCTTTCCCTAAAAATATTAAATTATTTCCAGTTGAATTTTATGATTCTCAGCTTACACTTTGAAAACTATTTAAAGAAGTGCAGACCTCTCATGGTGCATGTCTGCTGTGTTCGTTTTTGTATTTTCTTTTCCACACCCATGTCTCAGTCTCTTGCTAGACATCTTAAGGTACAAGCTGTACTAGGGTTAAGTGGCAAGACTTACTTATATATAGAGCCTGCCAGTGGGAAAAACAAACACGTTTTGCATGTTTTTCAAACTCACCTAAGCCTATCGCCTGTTAAGATACAATTTCACATCTAAGGGTTTCTGTGTTTTGTTATGTTTTGCAGTATGGGTCCATTGATATGCGAAATAAAACAGCTGAGGAAGCTTATCTTGAAATGTTGAAGCCAGGAGAAAACATCAAAATAAAGACTCAATACAGAATAGAAGAGTATAATAAGATAAAAGAGCTTCCTGGAGATGGATTCTATATCAGGTATTTGAGCGTGACCGGTAATGACAGCATAAGGCCATTAGGATAATGTGCTGACCATCACGAGAGAGACAGTACATCAGTCTTACCACAATTTTAAATTCAAAGTTTACTAATTCATCCCAGCTATTCTCTGACAGTGAGTACACAATCTGTAGCATAGTAAGTCTTCATGTTTTGCTGTGAGATTGTGTGCTCTTGAAAAGTAGTGTGTTCCACTGATTTATTAACTTTTTTCAAAATAGGTATGCGTGTCTTTCCCTTGAGTTGATGGAGATAGGTTGTAGAGCCTATTTATGTCTTCCTTTCCAGAGCACTTTATGACCGTCTGGCAGAGGTGGAACAGGATTTAAGCTTTAAGAAGGATGACATTTTGTATGTTGATGACACTCTGCCACAGGGAAACTTTGGTTGCTGGATGGCTTGGCAGCTAGACGAGAATGCTCAGAAGCTGGAAAGAGGACAGATTCCAAGTAAATATATGTGAGTGACCTCAGTTACAGTATTTATCTTACAGTCTTTAGAAGTCTGACTAGTGAGATATGGTATGAAAGACTTGTTTGCTTCTATTCTTTCCAGGAGATTCTAGTTCTTAGACGTGTCATTTTAGGGGTGGCATATTTTAATAACATTGAATTAAATATATTACTCTATCAAGTTGTTTTTAATGCCTCTAAGTAGTAAACTAGAAATGGAAATAATACATAGACCAGTTTGTGATAGATAATTCAATAACAAAAGTGAGAATAACCACAGCAAAAATATCCTTGAATCCAAGGTTATCACAGTCGTTCTTGGGAAGCATCAGTGTTTTTAGTTATCTGTGAACAGCAATGTTGTTATAAGACTGTGTACCCACCACAGTCTCGTAATGTTGATAGAGCAGTTAAGAGGAGTATGCAGGAACTAAAATTTTTACATTGTTACTGAAATCACATTAGTTATCACTCAGTGATTAAAGTTTTTTTTTTTTTTCATTTTAAGATTACTGGTTTTCTGGTTTCCTTTTCTTCTAATAGTTCTCCGTGTCATAACTCAAAATTCATCCTGACAGTTGGACAATGGTACTACATGGAATGTGTAGAAGTACAATATACACATACAGACCCATACACGTCATTGAGTCTTATTACTGGGAGATGGATAGTAAGACCACCTACATCTTACATGTGGCCAAAATATTTGTGCTCATATAAAATAAAACTGTTGTTTTGGATTGCTGATAAGTTAATTGTAAGGATGAACGTAACATGCAGCTTAGAAAGAATGGGATGTTCACTTCTGTGTGAGGTTGACTTTACTGGCAAGTAGGTGCATACTGCTGCTTCTGCCTTGGAGAATTTTGCCCTGCCTGCCAGAGTGGTCCCCCTTGGTGCCTTGCTGCTATTTATATTTGTTGTGGTTTAACCCTAAGCAAGACCTGAAACGTATTCAGAAGCAACAAAGCACCTAGCAATAAAAGCACACTGGTTCGAGCATCCCAAGGGTATTCAGAATTCTCGAACGCCATTGTAATTAGCCTGGAAGGAGAAGAGGGAGGTGAAAGAAGGTGTTTCCCCCACAGATTAGTTCTTCGAGGAGAAAAGGTAAAAAGTGTAATTACTGAAAGTTTCCGCTAGACGGCTCCCGAAGTAAGGAGATGAAACCACCACTGCCGTTTCACCTTGTTCATCGCTCTTGATCATTAACAAGTACAGCCACAGCACACACGATTTCATCATATCATAAACCCGCACCACACAGTACAGCAAAAGGATAATCTTGACCCGTTGCCCAGGGATGATAAACAGCACAACAGAGAGCACATACAGCAGGTAAGGTATTACAAAACAGAACCCCGAGAGAAACAATATTGTGACTATCAACCCAATACAATGAATGCACATGACATGACATGACAATTTTGTTCTAACGTGCTTTGATCAGGTTTGTCATTATCTCAACCCGTCGTGCCCCACACTGGGTGCCAAAAAGGACTACTGTGGTTTAACCCCAGCCGGCAGCTAAGCACCACACAGCCACTCACTCTTACCCTGGTGGGATGTAGGAGAGAATCGGAAGAGTAAAAGTGAGAAAAGTCATAGGTTGAGATGGCGACAGTTTAATAAATAAAGCAAAACAAGGAATTCATTCAATGCTTCCCATTGGCAGGCAGGTGTTCAGCCATCTCCAGAAAAGCAGGGATCCATCACATGTAATGGTTACTTGGGAAGACAAAACACCATCACCCCAAATGTTTCCCGTTTGCTCCTTCTTGCCCCAGCTTTATATATACTCAGCATGATGTATACTGAGCATGGCATCATATGGTATGGAATATCCTTTTGGTCAGTTGAGGTCAACTGTGTCCCGGCTGTGTCTCCTTCCAGCTTTTGTGCTCTCCCAACCTGCTCGCTGGCAGGGAGGTGGGAGGAGCAGCAAAGGCCTTGAGTGCTCAGCAACAACCAAAACCACCAGTGTGCTATCAACACCATTCTCATCCCAAATCCAAAACATAGCACTATACTAGCCATTAGTAAGAAAGTCAACTCTATCCCAGTGAAAACCATGACAATATCATAAGAATCTTGAGGAAATGATGGTAGTGTGAGGTTTTCAGATGCTTATTATTTCATTTATATTAACATTTGTTTCTGATTAATTATCTGTGATGAAGATACTCAGGCTAAGGCTTGAGATGAGCACGTTTCCAGTGTATTCCTGAAGCAGCGGTGATATTGTTTGTTGAAAAAATTTAAAAAGACAGGTTTAAATACCAACCATTTAGTCTGTTTCATTATAGGATGGATCAGGAATTCTACAGGAGACACAGCATGTCTGAGGCTAAAGATGAAAACAGTTCATCTAAGACATTATCAGCAGCAGCACGGAGGTCCTTCTTCAGAAGAAAGCATAAACACAAGCGAAGTGGTTCCAAAGATGGGAAGGATTTACTGGCTCTTGATACAATCAGTACAGACTCAATTCCTTTCTTGGATGGCAAGTACCTTTGTTATACCTGGGAGGGGGTTGCCTTTCCTTCTCTTTCATTTTTAAACAGCTGCAGCATGACACGATGAATAATGTTGCTTTCTGGTTGGTCTGAATACAAGTGGTGATCATGTGTCCCATCACGTACGTTACTTTTAATAGCATTTTTTTTGGTATTAAATAACAAGCCAGAGTGTTTCAAATTAATTTTTTTGGTAGCTTATTCCTAGACCTATTAGTATTAATATTTCATTTGCAGAGGAAGATTGCTTTTTTGAGGCATGGTTTTGATCTTCCTTTCAACTATTTAATTTCTGTCCAGCTTGCTTAGTCTAGACAGGCATCCTGGGCACCACTCAAAAATCTTCACTTCTATTTCTTCATTCCAGTACAAAAATCTTGTTGGTTACAATGATTACTTCCTTGGAAGAGCTCAACAAANGAACGTAACATGCAGCTTAGAAAGAATGGGATGTTCACTTCTGTGTGAGGTTGACTTTACTGGCAAGTAGGTGCATACTGCTGCTTCTGCCTTGGAGAATTTTGCCCTGCCTGCCAGAGTGGTCCCCCTTGGTGCCTTGCTGCTATTTATATTTGTTGTGGTTTAACCCTAAGCAAGACCTGAAACGTATTCAGAAGCAACAAAGCACCTAGCAATAAAAGCACACTGGTTCGAGCATCCCAAGGGTATTCAGAATTCTCGAACGCCATTGTAATTAGCCTGGAAGGAGAAGAGGGAGGTGAAAGAAGGTGTTTCCCCCACAGATTAGTTCTTCGAGGAGAAAAGGTAAAAAGTGTAATTACTGAAAGTTTCCGCTAGACGGCTCCCGAAGTAAGGAGATGAAACCACCACTGCCGTTTCACCTTGTTCATCGCTCTTGATCATTAACAAGTACAGCCACAGCACACACGATTTCATCATATCATAAACCCGCACCACACAGTACAGCAAAAGGATAATCTTGACCCGTTGCCCAGGGATGATAAACAGCACAACAGAGAGCACATACAGCAGGTAAGGTATTACAAAACAGAACCCCGAGAGAAACAATATTGTGACTATCAACCCAATACAATGAATGCACATGACATGACATGACAATTTTGTTCTAACGTGCTTTGATCAGGTTTGTCATTATCTCAACCCGTCGTGCCCCACACTGGGTGCCAAAAAGGACTACTGTGGTTTAACCCCAGCCGGCAGCTAAGCACCACACAGCCACTCACTCTTACCCTGGTGGGATGTAGGAGAGAATCGGAAGAGTAAAAGTGAGAAAAGTCATAGGTTGAGATGGCGACAGTTTAATAAATAAAGCAAAACAAGGAATTCATTCAATGCTTCCCATTGGCAGGCAGGTGTTCAGCCATCTCCAGAAAAGCAGGGATCCATCACATGTAATGGTTACTTGGGAAGACAAAACACCATCACCCCAAATGTTTCCCGTTTGCTCCTTCTTGCCCCAGCTTTATATATACTCAGCATGATGTATACTGAGCATGGCATCATATGGNTTACCCTGGTGGGATGTAGGAGAGAATCGGAAGAGTAAAAGTGAGAAAAGTCATAGGTTGAGATGGCGACAGTTTAATAAATAAAGCAAAACAAGGAATTCATTCAATGCTTCCCATTGGCAGGCAGGTGTTCAGCCATCTCCAGAAAAGCAGGGATCCATCACATGTAATGGTTACTTGGGAAGACAAAACACCATCACCCCAAATGTTTCCCGTTTGCTCCTTCTTGCCCCAGCTTTATATATACTCAGCATGATGTATACTGAGCATGGCATCATATGGTATGGAATATCCTTTTGGTCAGTTGAGGTCAACTGTGTCCCGGCTGTGTCTCCTTCCAGCTTTTGTGCTCTCCCAACCTGCTCGCTGGCAGGGAGGTGGGAGGAGCAGCAAAGGCCTTGAGTGCTCAGCAACAACCAAAACCACCAGTGTGCTATCAACACCATTCTCATCCCAAATCCAAAACATAGCACTATACTAGCCATTAGTAAGAAAGTCAACTCTATCCCAGTGAAAACCATGACAATATCATAAGAATCTTGAGGAAATGATGGTAGTGTGAGGTTTTCAGATGCTTATTATTTCATTTATATTAACATTTGTTTCTGATTAATTATCTGTGATGAAGATACTCAGGCTAAGGCTTGAGATGAGCACGTTTCCAGTGTATTCCTGAAGCAGCGGTGATATTGTTTGTTGAAAAAATTTAAAAAGACAGGTTTAAATACCAACCATTTAGTCTGTTTCATTATAGGATGGATCAGGAATTCTACAGGAGACACAGCATGTCTGAGGCTAAAGATGAAAACAGTTCATCTAAGACGTTATCAGCAGCAGCACGGAGGTCCTTCTTCAGAAGAAAGCATAAACACAAGCGAAGTGGTTCCAAAGATGGGAAGGATTTACTGGCTCTTGATACAATCAGTACAGACTCAATTCCTTTCTTGGATGGCAAGTACCTTTGTTATACCTGGGAGGGGGTTGCCTTTCCTTCTCTTTCATTTTTAAACAGCTGCAGCATGACACGATGAATAATGTTGCTTTCTGGTTGGTCTGAATACAAGTGGTGATCATGTGTCCCATCACGTACGTTACTTTTAATAGCATTTTTTTTGGTATTAAATAACAAGCCAGAGTGTTTCAAATTAATTTTTTTGGTAGCTTATTCCTAGACCTATTAGTATTAATATTTCATTTGCAGAGGAAGATTGCTTTTTTGAGGCATGGTTTTGATCTTCCTTTCAACTATTTAATTTCTGTCCAGCTTGCTTAGTCTAGACAGGCATCCTGGGCACCACTCAAAAATCTTCACTTCTATTTCTTCATTCCAGTACAAAAATCTTGTTGGTTACAATGATTACTTCCTTGGAAGAGCTCAACAAACCAAATCAGAGAAACCAAATATTGTGTCTTGTTTACAAAAATACGAATGATTGGTTTTAAAATTTGGGTGAGGGCGGGAGGGAGAAGCACCAGGTTTAATTAGAAAAAAAAGTCTGTTTTAAGCTGTCAAGTGGAGAAAGTTGTAATAATGGCTAATGAGCATTTTTTGTTCTTGTCAAGGCCCTTATCTCTTGCAAGGGAGTTTTTTCATGATTACTGTTAGGGTGCTTCTGCTTATCTGAGGAATGCCAGGAAAATAATTTGTGCTTTTATAAATAAATCTTCCATGTGTATAGATTCTGCAAGTCTGGCATATCAGCGTGTACAGAAAGTGGACTGTACCTCTCCTAGGCCTGTCCTTATTCTAGGACCTTTACTTGATGCTGTGAAAGACATGTTAGTCAAAGAATCCCCTGGAAAATTCTGCAGGTGTCCTCTTGGTAAGTATGCAAATACAACCTATTTCTTCTTGCTTAGAATACATGAGAGTAACATCTATATAAGTGAACTAAATGGTAGCACAAACATGGAAAAAACCCCAAGAATCTGAATTTGCAGACATTGTTTTGTTAGCCGTGTTCTATCCCTAAGGAATAGTAATGAAAGGGGATCTCTTCTGGTTCTATGAAACAGAGGTTATGAAAGCTTCCCAACAAGCCATTGAACGGGGTGTGAAGGATTGTCTGTTTATCGATTATAAACGGAGGAGTGGACATTTTGATGTGACAACTGTAGCTTCAATAAAAGAGATAACAGAAAAGGTGAGTCACTTTTAATACTGTAGTTCTTTGTACCATTTGCAATATATGGTCATACTATGTTGGGGGGGGGTGGAAATTATGTTAGCATTGTCCGCCTTTAAGGGATTTAGAGAATTGTTCCCCAGGCTACAGAGTAAAATAAGTTACTTCACTTTGGCGTGTAACTTTTTAAAGATTATTTTATGCAAGCACATCTTTGTAGAAACTAGGCATGTCCATATTCTTTTACAGTATTATTAAATAAAGTTAGAAATTATTTTTTTAGAATCCATAGATTCCACCCCCATCCCGCCCAACGAGGATTTAGGTTTTTTAATGATTCCATTTAATGCAGTGATAAAGAATATAAACATCATAATAATCCTGGAGACAGATGCTAATTAAAATCTGTACATTGCTTATAGTTTTCTGTCAGACCCCACAGTAAGTCTCATTAATGTAACACTTGTGTTTGCTTATGACTTATGAAAGAGAAAATCAATAAGAATATTTAAATTTGGGGAAAATGTATTGCAAATATTTCAATTTGAGTTTTCATTTCATTAGTTATTCAAATACTTTTATTTCTATCAATTCATACTTTTGGTACTATGAATGGAATTTCTTGCAGTTTTTCATCTTCCGTCTTTTGTTATAAAACCTTTGGCTACAAATCGCTCAGTAGCCCCAAAATGCTAAACATGTACAAAATTCTGTTGGGTTGCTATGATTTAAGTAGGGGAAGAAATGTGGGATTTGCATGTGTGCTTGTGCTCTTTAACTGAATGAGTGTTTTGCATTTACGTTTGATCTTAGGATTGTCATTGTCTGCTTGACATCGCTCCTCATGCCATCGAACGGCTCCACAGTGTTCATATCTACCCTATTGTAATTTTTATTCGCTACAAAAATGCTAAACAAATCAAGTAAGTCTGTGAGGGGTATAGTTCAGGGATGTTTATTTTAGCTTAAAAAAAGCTTGTTACCTTTATTGTTTCTTTCGTCTTAAATCTCTTTAAAATGGGGAAATTAATCCTCATGAAAACCGCTGTGAGGTAAATGGTCTTAACTTCATTTTCGTTGCACGACAATTAAGTGACTCTGTCAAAGAAATCAAACAATGTAGATTAAACTGTATGTACTCCAGGAGGCACTCGGATCTTCCCTGCTCACCTTTGTATTAAACCGTAAGACAGGTACGGGTGAGACCCACTGAGGATTAAGTGGTGACTGTGACAAAGAGCTATTCATCTTCTCTGCGGGGCCAAGTGTGTGGATGCAGTGCCAATTGATTCATAACCTCAGCTTTCCCAGTGAGCTTCATTCTCCAGTGAAAACAGCAAGGGAAGTCCCTTTTTGCCATGGAGTGTATATACTCTGGTCTTCTCGGGCCTTGCTCTTTCAGTAATTGGGAATTTCGTGCTCAAATATAGCCAGGAACTGAACATGGGACTTACAAACCCCAGTCCCTCCCCTAATGTTTGAGTAAACCTTCACACATGTTGATAGATTGATTTAGTAAGAAGTGACATAATCTCCCAACAAAGGTATTAAGAAACAGTTTTGTTGAGAGATCTTACACTTGTGCTATCTTCATTTTCAAAGTTGAAGACTTCTTATATTCTTGATCTGTAGGTAAGTTGGATGACTATTTAAGAAAAAGTGTAAGTATTACCCCTTTCAAGTAGAAGCAAGACATAACGCAATGTGCTGTATTTCATTACCACTGTAGGATCATGCACTTGGATGATAAACGGAACTGTCTTGTCTTGAGCCCCTTTGGAAATGGATCGGTGACCATTACAGCTGTTTCCTTTTTCTGGAAAGTGACAGAAAGCGATTGAACTAGACAAGCAAGGATTTCTAGCAGTCATCAAAATAAGACACAGTAGCGCATTGTCTCTACCTGTTATGAGCATCAAAGGTTTTTCCAAACAGCCTTTTTGATATAGCACAGGTTCTATTGGCATTCTCTGAACTGCTACACAGCAGTGATAGGTTAATTCAGAAGTGAATTTTTTTATTTATAAAATAAAATTGTGCTTCTTTTCTCAATGCTATAAGAAACTATTCTCATTTTGGTTTAGTGTCTATCTATATGACCTTATTAGTTGATTATAAGTTCTGCTTCCTTTTAAACAGAATCCCCTACTTGGAACCCCAAGTCAGATTTGGAGGACAGAGTTATGAGCCTTGATCAGAATTAAAATTTATTTCTCACCACTTGTATTTCTCTCTATTTTTTTCTTATTTTATTTCCAACGACTTGTATAATTATAATAGAAAAACAGTAATCCCAAAAATGTGTCTCTATTATATGATGTCTCTATAATACTCAAGTTTTGCTCAATGCTTGATACTTCAAGCTCTTAAATGACCAGTACTTGAGCCCAGTTTTGTGTGGGGAGTACTGGAGTGCATATGAGGTGACGATCCAATTCATATGAACTGGCAAAAATTATATTCTTTCTCCCTCAACCCCCTCCCAGTCTCTGAGACTTTAAAGGAATAGTGGCTTGGTCTAATAGCGAATAAATTTGTTAGCACTGAAATAATCCTGATGACTAAGCTGATACTGCTGAAACACAGTAGATGGCACTCAGTGCACAGGATTATGCTTGCAAATTAGCCTTTCACTTGCACCCAACTGGAGGTAATAATTTCAAGGCCATTAAAAAAAAAAAAAATTACTCTTATATGAATTTTTTTTCTTTTTTTGCAGAGAGCAAAAAGACCCAATCTTCCTGAGGGACAAAGTTACACAAAAACATTCCAAAGAACAGTTTGAGACAGCTCAAAAAATAGAACAAGAGTATAGCAAGTACTTTACAGGTTAGTATTTAATAAACATTTTAGTAGGAACACAGTGATGATTTAATCCATTTACACTGTAATGTATGTTCCTTCAAAGAGCATGGTTTTTTTCATTCTGCCTTCCCTTTTGGCAGACTCGTGCTCTGGTGTTTTATTTTACTGGGAGAGGAAATCTCAAGATAATAAGTACTATCTATCCCTTGCTTTTACATGTTTTTGTTTTCAGCGTGTTATGAATCTTATGACCTAAATAGATTCTGAAAACGTTTAATGATAAGCCAGTAGTATTGGAAGTATGGTCAAGATAATTTGACGCAGTGTTGTCATTTTTGTACCATGTAAGGAATATAAGTTGTTTTGTAATTGTAAAAATAAAACAAACCAAAACCAAACAACATCAAAAACCCTGTAGGGTAAATTAGTGAACGATTTGTGAGACATACTTTAAATCTTTCACAAAAGAAAAAAATTGTCAAAGGTTTCTTGAGCATGCTTTGTAATTTGGAATAGTGAAATTCAACTTTAGAGGCCTTTTTAACATCATAAAGTATATTATATGAATCTTGGATTGTAGTTAATACTGTATTTTTACATTAGTTTCAAGACTGTCTTTGCGTATTTCCTAGTATATTTCTGTGATTCCACATCCATTCTTGAGGGGATAAAATTTTAGCCATCTGGATATGAACGGCAACAAAACTTAAGAAAAAAAACAAAACAAAACCCCCAAAAATACCACTAAACCAGCCAAACCCCAACTTTTCATCCCCAGAACAATGGGATTCTTGTAGAAATATTTTGAGGCATACTTGCCAAGTGCAGGGGAGAGAAAGGGAATGTATTTAGTATAGGGCTGTCTTAGTGCATTCTGAGAGAAGTTGTGCAGTCTCAACAAAATCAGTTACCTGGTATGTAATAGCCATACAAACGTTAATTGAAATGGCACATACTAAACCTTCACAGAACTTCACATGCACATGGCCAGGTTGCATCACCACGTTATCTTCTGCTCCTTAAGTTATTTGTTGCATTTTAATTTCACGTTGATAGTGAAAGCAGCACTCAGTCCAAGAGAGCACTATGGTGTATCTTCTCACATGCTCTGTGAGACGGGCCTCCCTCTGTTAGTGCCAAGTACAGCAGACTCCAGCTGTCATCAACATTTCCAGATGCTGGTAGTCAGAGAGGATTGCTGTTCAAATTTCATTGACATTAAACTTGTTGAAATTATAACACTGTGCATAAAATAAGCCTGTAGATAGGCGTTCCTCATGAAGCTATATGGCAGACCTGAGCTCTGTGACTATTTCATGAAATAATTTTTTGGCTAATGACTCTTTCAGGTTGGCTTTGTTTCCTGTACCAAGTTGTGAGCACAGTGTATAATCTGAATCACTCCCTTGCTGCCATTTGTCACCTTTCATAGACCTTGTTGGTTACTGTGTTCTGTATCCAAACTCACCTGAGATCATTAATAGTATATACTGCAGAGTCAAGTGATATTTTATGTGAGATCAAATTCTCTCTTTTCAAAAATGGAAATTATACCTTAAGCTTTATAAGACTTTCCATGTTTTTCCAGTGTTAGTGGTAGCTGAGGCCAAGAGGCTTTGCTGACATATTTCTCAAGTCATGAAGTTCCTCACTTTTTAAGTCTTAAAGCGAATACGTTCTCCTCTCCTGTGTCAGTGTTGGCATTTTACTTTTTATTACTGTTGTGTTCAGCAAGGGTAGAATGCAAGGTATTCATTTATCTTTTGAATTGATTTTCAGGCACTTGCTGTTGGCCTTTTTTTCACTGAATGTAGTTAACAATAAGAATTGGAGCAGCAACCGTCGCTGTTTTATTTAGCTCAGCGATGTGTGAGCTGCCTCATCATTTACTTCTAATATTTGTAAATAGTGTCTAGTTGCTACAGCTGTAGTCTCTATGTATATTACCACGTAAATATAAAACTCTTAACACCACGTGCTGAACAGAGAAGGTTTATTATAGCAGGTTCTGACCATCTTTAGACTTAAACTTTGCCACCTGATGCTTCTGAAAATAGTACATGGAGGCCTCTAACAAAACAGTTGTCTTAGTTGATTATAGCCATCAGTTCTGCAACTTCCCTGGGCTGTTTGAAGAGCTAGCAGAAGAAACTGTATATTGAACGCTTGAACTCTTCGCTCTGTTTGTTCTTTTTCTTGTTTTAATAGAGTCGTGCATCTGGCAGATATTGAATGGGGTAGATTAATTCTGATCTGTTGATAAACACTTTGCAGAAAAATGTAGAAGTCTGCTCTTTGTAATTAGTCATAAATGTTTGTTCCAGTCTCATTCGTGGGGGGTTGTGTCTTTTTCTCCAGGCATTGTCCAGGGAGGAGCCCTTTCAAGCATTTGCACTCAGATTATGACAACTGTCGATCAAGAACAAAACAAAGTCCTGTGGATCCCAGCTGGCCCACTGTAGATTTATTTCGCTGTGAAACTACTTTGCAGATGGAAATAACCAACTAACTTTCTATCCAACGGACTCTGTCCATTTCTGTCTTTATAAAGATATCTGTAAGTGATTTCTGTTTCGTGAAGGGGAATGATTAACACTGAACATGCAAGGACCTGATAAGGCACGTGGGAAGGGGTAGATCACTTCAGCGAGCTTGTCTCTTACGTCGTACACGTACACGTGACAGGTTGGCACGAGGGGTTGCGACCTGCGTGTACTTGTCCATGAGTGATGAATTTTACAATGCTGCAAAACCCTGTAGAATGACAAGTTTACAAAAACTTTTTCAAAGTATTTGGTTGTCACTGTTTACTTGAATGTCTTGTTTTGTTTTGTTTTTATTTTGTTTTTTTAACTCTGTGTCCTTTCACTTAATGATGTGACTCTCCAAAATGGAGTGAAATTTCTGAATATGAGCAAATGGTTTATGCGCAGTGTGACTCCTAGTTGCAATTTTGACCATTTCGAAGCACATTGTTGACTTGACAACCAGGTAATATCGTGGGATCGAATCGGTACGTCTTGGGAGTAAGCTCAGAAAGAAGTACACTCCTCTACAGGGCAGACCACTGTTTGTATCCTGTCAACACTTGTCTGTCAAAGATATCGTTTCTTGTTTTATGCATGAATCTAATATTTAAACGTCATAATATATCTGAACAATTCAAGCTTAATGTGTGTTGAGAAATAATAATTTTTGGTTGTTGGGCCTGGATTAAGTACTGGTGGGGAAGAGTCATAAGCTAGGCCTAGCATGCTGTGTTCTGTCACTTTTACATACTGTAAATATGGAAAGCTTACGTCGGTGCAATTTTGCAGGGTAATTCTTAAGCTTTGTACTTCAGTGTGTAGCATTCACATAGATTGTTTTTATTTAAGAGCAGCCACAGTTTTAGGGCTTTGATTAAAAGCCTTTAGAAAGGTACTAAATTGTTAGTGTTTTCATTGTCAAAAATAAGTGATTGTTTAGCTTTGGTTGCAATACTTATTTACCTATTGTACCAAACTCCATTGTATCAGTTCCCTTTTTGTTTTTTTGCACTTCTGACTCTGTGTTCCTAACACAGGTTTTGTACCTGTCTCTTCTGTCTCTTGTGCCATGTTTCTTGGGTACTGTACTTTAACTGTTTTTAAAATATCATTTGAGTAGAACTGCTTCTCGGTCACCGTTCCTAACATTTCATTAGGGTTTCTAGTTTTACACTGCAGGATGTAGTTTTGCTTCTGTTTGTAGCTTTTTTTAATTAAAAAAAAAAAAAGGGATTCTTCTTGCACAGTTCTTCAAAGAAAGATCTGGTCCTAAATTTAAATTCTGTTTTACAGATACTATTTTATAGTTCAAAATGCTCTGTATAGTATTCATATAGTTATATAGAGTATTTTGAACTACAATACATTTAAAAAAATATATATAGTATTTTATATAGTATTATACCGTACTATTATAATACTGTATATATATAAATTAAAAAATAGGAAATGATATGGATGAATTACTAGTCAAAGTACTTCTCATGGCGAGGGACAGCAGTTGTTTTTTGTTTTATCTCTTTTTTTTGTTTGTTTGTTTGTTTTTAAAGCTTGAGGTCAGAGTAGACTCCAGTGGTATAATTGAAACAGACAGGTACTGTTCTGACATGGATTTTCTGTACTAAAATGAAAATGTCACTTTGTATCAAAAAAAAAAGTTAAAGAAACTGATTACTAAATAAAGGTCAATTTCTATAACTTGACTTGTGTGTAAAAGGTGCATATAGCTAATGTTCTCTGTGACTAGTTGAGTCCTCATACAAGGTTTTATTTTCTAAGATCGGCGCATGTAGGTTCAAATGCCCACCCTGAGAGGAACTCAAGTTTCGCAGTCTTGCATAAGTATATACCAAAGACATTCAACAACTGCAGGGTACGAGAAGTGAAATGTTGTTTTGTATTAACGTGTTTTTAACATTCTGGCACAGTGGTGTTAAGGATTTCAAGCAGAAATGCTCTTGATTGGATGGAGGCGTTAACAGGAAAACGAGTCTGTCACTGTTACTTTCAAGAGAGCATGACCGGAAATCAGGGAAAACCTAGTAGGCAAAAATGTGAATCATTATCTTAAAGGCACATTGTAGAATTCTGTGCCTCAGTTCTTATACTTCAGACAGACCAGCCTCTTCTGTTCGTTAAGTTATCTGAAAGCTTAGGGAAGGTAATTATTATGTATTAACTTTTCTGCTTCATCAGTTGCTTTATTCTCAGATGCCAGCTAGTCAACTTCAGCATGAACCAGACTGGTGGGTGGTCAGTCTTATTCTAATCTACATACCTAGTAATAGCCTCCAGTCATAAGACAGGACTTGCACCTTATCTGCTTCTCTTGAGAAAAACCACCATGGTACCATCTTCTAATAGAGGACGAAGAAAATGAGAATAGGTAGGTTCTGGCAGGTCAGTAACAGCCATACCTTGCATATCTTCTGATCACAAGGAAGTACAATTGACATCTCAGTTAAACACAAGAAACGATTCCTTTAGTTCAGATCAAGAGTTTCCTGATACACCATTTTATTTTATAATACTACATACTGGAGCTAGATTTGGCCATCCTTCCATAAAGAGTAACTTTGTCCAGGTGTTTGAATAAAGAATATAGTTCTGTGGGTATTTTAAAAAGAGTTTCATACTATTAATACTAATAGCTAGACAACAAAAGTCTGAAAATTTCACCCTCATGCTTATAAGCCACTATGTAGCATGTATTGCTGCAGGTAAGGAGTTAGCTAGAAGTCAGCATCTTTTAACTTTATTTCTCCATAGCTAAACTGACATAAAGTGGCTGAAGATACTGCAGCCCATAAGTATGATCTGTAGTTAATAGGTTGACAAGCATCTACTCACTTTCAAACCTTTGTTTTTAAAAAACACCCTGTTCACATTGACCTGGAATTGCAGGGCAAGTGTTTGTTGGATTCAGAATTACACTCCGACAGCTGCCAACCTCTTCACCTCGGATATGGGTCCTTTTTCAGTGTCTGATAAATTTGGAGGCCATATCATAATCCCTTTCAGCGAATGCAAACATTGCCTTAAGCAGTCTTGAACGGCCTTCCTAGATGCATCTCAGATGGATGTATGTTCATGGTTGAAGTACAGTCTTGTAATCTTTTCTAGACTTAGGTTTAAGGGTCCATGTAATTTCTAAGATTCTATGCCTCCATTTAACAACGGGCAGTTTCTTTTAAAACACGCTGACATTGGAAAAACGTGCACTGGCTTGGAAACTAAAGAGACTGCAGTGAAAAATACAGATCCCAAGCAAGGCTGACTTTGGTCATGTGCAACAACTAGTAAAGGTCCCAGACCTGCAGTAGAAACTGAACACTATGAAAAAGGTGCTTGGCCTCTTCCTGTAAGTTTTCTAACAGTTGTTGTGTCAGTGGGTGCAAGGGTTTCTTATTAATTTGGTTGCTTTTAACGAGATTTTTTTTTTTTCAGCCTTAATTCTCTATAATACTGCTTAGAAAATGTCCCTGTGTTCTTCACTGAAAAAGTATGCTTTTGATGAACATTTGGTAGCAAACTTATTAACTATTCAATTTGACTTCTTTCTCTCTTAGTATTCAAAGAGATGCTTTTGCTAGCACAACCCAAATGATGCGAGTATGAATCCAAAAACCAGCTGAACAGGGGATCCTATTACTTACGTGTAAAGAAGAGTTGTTTATTACAATATAAATAATTCTAGATTAACATTGTTTATATTTAAAAAGTTGTCTAGATGTATCCTTTTCTTGAAGTAAAATGTGCACAAAAAGCATACTGTGACTGAAAAAAGTCAAAACATATTCAGTACTGGAAGTTTATCTTGTAGACTTCCAGTATGGAAAATGTTTTCAATTTTTTTCAATATTTTATATTTGTTTCATCTTGTAACTTAGTTTAAAAACAGAAGGAGCATATTAAAGGTATTCTGATTTCAGTAGATCTCATTCAACTAAGTGTTTGTAATTAATTTTCCTTTACAAAATGCACTTGTTAAAGGTGCAGTGAGTTTTCACCCATGTGTAAAGTATGAAATTCGCGATTACTTTTTTTTTTAACACACACAAGTTTTTAAAAATATTAGTCTTTTTTCTAAAAACATAGAAGGGAAAATGGCAGCGATCTAATCCTTGTTTGAGGAAGCTAGTCACCAAAATCTTTGTACTATGTAACACAGTCACTTCATATTATGGTGAATTATCTGTCATTGCTATGTTTTACTAGCAGTATGTTATATGCTAAACGTGTGTGTTCACTGGGTTATTTTCTGCATCTATCATATTGAAGGAAATAACACCAGTGGCGGAGGAAGCTTTCAGAGATAACGGTATCTTGATTTATGACCCTTTCCTTTTCTTGTTCACAGTATAAAGAGAATGTCCAAGAGCTAGAATGCTATTTCTGCTCGCTATAAAAACCCAAACAACCCGAAACACTACCACCACCCCAAACCCTACACACAAAACAGCCCCCCTCCACCACAAACCCCACTTCTTAAGTGTCCTGTTTGGCCTTATGCTTTTGCGTCCTTCCCATCTTCCTAAAGATCTATTAAAAGTTCAGAAAACGAAGATGGCAGTTTACTCTTAATTTAATCCATGTACATACTGCATGTTTAACAATACACTGATGTTTCCAAAATTGGAAACAAATCTGCCAAAACATTAAGCACTTCAAACAGCTTGAAAAAAACACCTGTTTCTCAATAAAATTTCACTTACATTTGCAATGGCTTTTTTCTTTTCAGGATGTTTCAGTGCGAATGTGAATGACATTTCTTATGTGATCTTCCCTATGCCCTTTCTCCAAAGGCAGGGGATGATCAGCTCTCTGAAGATGGTGACTTTGATCTTCAGAGGAAGTCACCCTTTTCCCACAACTTTTGCATCTGGTTTTGCCACAAATTCACCTTATCTCATTAGCAATAATGCCAATCAATTAAAATCATCATAATGCCTTCATTCCATCTGCCTGCTCCACCAAAGCATTTGAGCTTAGCATTTAGATGCTCAAATAATCTAATTGTTTAATTAAGACAAATATTTGTTGCCCACCTGTGACAAACCTAAGGTTTTAGGTTTGGAACTTGTCTGATGTTTGGCTAGTGAAGGCAATAAAAGGCTGAAAATGCATTGCTTCATCTAAATACATGCAAGGGGTCTAAGTGCAAGTAAGAAATGTAAGTCTTAAGTTCTGTGATGAAAATAAGTTAGTTATAGCATTTTGAGAGGATAACTCCAGTGGAGTCAGCCAAAAGATCCCAAGGTAAGAGATAGAAACTTGTTCTCTGCTGTGAAGATACGATTTGAGATTGCTAGCAATTGCTCGTATCATTATATTAACAAGTAGGTTTGTGATGCAAATAAGAGTAAGTGCAATTACTGAAGTAAACCAAACACATGGAGCTGAATTCCAGGACAGTGACACAAGCTGCATGTCCTCAGCAACCCTTTAGGTTGGTCCCATGGTGGCAAATGTGTATCACTTATGTCTGGGTTGGCTGAACTGTGTGGCCTTGCAGAGCTGCTGGCTGCAAATGTGTTGCTAACATTCAAATGAGTACTGGTACTTGCATACCCTGACTTGTGCTGGAGTGAAAAATGTGTGTTTAGTAGCTGCAATTATAGTGTGATCTGTTGAGACCTGCTCTGACTGATTTGCGGTTCAATGATTTAGAATTCATTTTTCAGGGTGGTACCACTTATTTTTGCCGGAGTGACTATTTTACAGCTGCAAAATAATTCAAATGAAGTTGTAAAAATCAATTGCATGTCCTTCCCCTCCTCCTGGCCTTAACGTGGCAGTTTCCCTCAGAGCTGCAAGGCTTGAACTCCAAGAGACACTTGAATTCCTATCTGATGCTGACACTACTGTCTTGTCCTGTGCAGGATGTGATCAGAGCTGTCTCCTGACAGTGTGGAGTAGGGAAGTGTTGGGGCTGCACTGGCTTCCTTCACAGCTGTGCTTCTCCATGGGATACTTCATTAAGGCTTCGGTCTTCCCATGAGTTAGCCCTAGTGAGATGCTTCCAGTCCTGGCTCCACAGTGGCAGTTCTGTGCCTTCCGGAGATGAAATGGGGTTTCTGATCAGCAGTTGCTGCCACGTTTTCCATTTCAGTTGTCCCTTTTCTGTTATGTAACCGTACACAGATGTATAATTTTGGCAAGTGTGCGATGAAATTTTTCTCACAATAGGAGTGAGCATCTAGTTTGTGAGAACTATATTATGGATACATCACAGGCCTTCCCCTTCTTTTACTGTTATATTCAGCTTTAGTTTCCCTTTGCTTTATACTGTAGCTACCATTAGTAGATAAATCTTCTTTCAAGGTGTGTCTCCCATCGAGTGCAAGCCTTCTTGTTTGCCCCATTTCCTTGCTTCATGCTTCACTTGTGTCATTGGTCCTTGACTCCTTGCACATCTAAACTCTCAAAGACATTTTTTTCCATGGCTGATGCAACCTAATCTCTCTCTTCCTCGCCCTGTCATCTAATAGTAGTTTGGGACATTACATAAAGTCTATTTCATAAAGCATACTATGTGGTTGTGCATTAATTACTGATTTGGTTCTAGACACTTGTTATACTCACTGTTGATGGTCTTGTGAATGCAGTGGCTGATCCACTCCAGCATTCAGCAGCCTTTCAGCAATTTCAGATAATCGTTTAGCAAGGATTCCACATCTGCAGTTTCTGAAAGTGATGCCTTACTATGTTCCCAGCAGTGTCAGCAGTACATTTGTAAAAGAACCTGCTTGGTAAGCAACAGAAGACGACTTGAGAAAGTCCACACACCTGCCTTAGGATTTTGTGACCTCTGCTGGCTTACAGAGGCTGCTGTCTTTGAATTAATTTGGATTTCCCTCTGTGCTGTTCTGAGTGTGTGGTAACACAGCCCTGGTAAGGTAGGCAGAAGTATAGCTGAACTGGCTTGCTACAAGTTACTGAGACCAACAAATGGTGCTTGGCCTTCACTAGAAATCAACTATCACTATTCTAATTTTAACCTTTTTTGCTATAACTTAGGATGTTACTGAAGTTACAAGAGGGCAGTTTATAAAAAGAGTTCTGAAATGCTGGAACTCACCAGAAGTAGCCATATTTCTCTTATTTCTTTCCCACCCTACTCTTGCACTGAAGCCCAATTTTTATTTTACACCCTCTCTACTTTGGAAGATGTAGGCAGTCTGTAACACACAATGTGATGGCAATAACAAGAACAGCAACAAACCACTGTTGGATGCTGGAAATCACGGGCCCTTAAAATCCTTTTCAATTCTCTTACCTGCAGCAAAAGCTACTCAGAAACAGAAATCTTTTAATGAAATAATTAAGACAGAGTTTGAAAGTAATTTTCTTTCTTGCTCTCAGTGCTCTAATAATGAGATTTTCAAAATCTAACTCCCTTATTTTTAGAAAACATCCAATATCCAGACCAAATGCATCTGAGGCACCTTAATACTTGTTCTTGTGAAAATATTTTAACTCCTCTGCCTCAGTATATGTAACTTCATGGTGCAAAGCACTTTCAGCTTCTGTTTTACTAAGCTAAGCAAACTTACCTCTTAGACTCTTCATTCCTGCTGCCTCTTCCCAGCACCTTTTCTAGATTGAATGAAACTATTTTGAATAGCCAAAGTTTTGTATCACATGAACAAATGGAAATGTTGCTCTCCAAGCATTAAAAATAGCATTGGTAAAGGAACAGAGCTTCTTTCTCCTAGCACAGAACAATGAAATTTATTGGAGCAAGGAAGAGTCTATTTACAGAAAGTTCCTAGCTCTGCCACAGCCTTATCTTGCCCTTTGAAACAGAGATGGTTTGTTATTTTTCCATTGAATTCTTAAACGAGGTCTTTAATCCAGAGACAATTTAGAGGTATGCCAGATGTAAACATGATCTATTTCAATGATTTGGGTTTTATGGCTTTTTGTTATCCCCTGTTACTGATCAGATGTGGTTTTTTGTTTAAATAAGGGTTTGTTCCATCATAACCCATTGAGTCATCCACCTCGATGGTGTGAATTCATGGTTCTATAGGCACTCCAAACAGAACTGCCCTGTTCCTCAGTGGGGGGAAAAGTTAGGTCAGCTAACCTATCCAACGTGGGCTTCCCCTTTGAGTATGTATTCCTGCACTTTCTGAGTGTGGTTTTGTTTTCTTTTTTTGGTGTTTTGTTCTGTTGTTTTGTTTTTTTTTAATTCTTTTTGTTGTTTTTAAAAAAAAAAATTCTAGCTCTGCAAATACCATGCATACCAAAAACACTTTCTAAAAATTAATGGTACTACAGATAAGTAAATGACCAATATATGGTTTGTTATTCAATGTGAAACAGAAAAATGGCAAAATTGTTCAGAATGAAGCTGGCAGGTAACATTAAAAAAAACCAGCCCTAATGTTCTGCTTTTCAATTATTTAGCCTTGTGTTTGATTTTTAATACACCTACCTTAAAAAGGCGTTTTGAGTCTGAAATTTATATTTGGCAAATGTAAATGAGTTGGAATATTTCATTTGATAACCATTGAAATGAGGCATTAAGTTTCGGCAAAAGGAAGGCTGTTGTTATGTTTAAACCAATTTCTTGGCATTTACTATTTTCAGGAAATGGTTCAGTAATTTCTGAAAAAGGAAGGACCCTTTAGAAAGTGCCTCAAGCCAGCTACTCAAAACAGGAGTTATACTATATAATTACTCATCATTAAAAGTTTTGTTTGGGGATTTTTACTGTGTGTAGTACAGAATGTAATGACCAGAGAAAAAAAATATTTCTGGTACGTGCAAGAGACTAAATCTTTCTTTTCCCAGTATGTTAATATGGCTAGTACAAAATCTACAACAGATGAAAAAAAGATGTTAAAAATTATTTCTTCAGCAGAAACAATAATACATGGAAGATGAATTGCATTTATCAAATTGGTTTTTTAGAATTTGAGAAACTATCCCTTGATGCAAACTGACACGTCAAACATTATCTCTGACACTCTATTTATTTTTATAGTTACAACATCTCGTTTACAGTCATTTTATGCTGTATATAGCACTGATTGTTTTTCTTGCAAGATTAAGAGCAGAGTTTTAAACTGTTATCCTCAAGGTCACAAGCCTGCTGGAAAATTCTCTTGTTTTTTGTCAATCATAAAGTACTTCAATAACCAAAAAACCAAACCAGACAGTCATGCTTAGGTTTAAGAAAACAAAAGAAGATGTATTCTATGACAATTTCTTCCATAAGACAGAAAGTATTAGCAAAATCAATGGTGAGAACTTGCAGCCTTAGTGATGACTGTAAATCAATGGCTGCCACACGTGGCATGAAAACCAAAGTGACTGAATCTTAAAATAATGTATGCTGCAGTCTATAATGCACATGCAGTGGGGGTTCGAATAAGGGTGGTTCTAAAGAGATTGAAAAGCATTACATATTTGTTATCCATAAATCCAACATTTCTAGTGTGGTAAATCCAAACACTATGGGCTATTTTGTAACAATCACTCTAAATTGATGAAGGCATACTAAGCCTTGTATGGCTACAGACCTTTAGTTGAGACCAGACAATAATAATCTAGTCTCTAAAGTATGCAAAAAGCATGAGCGAGCATCAGGCTGACTGGCTCAGTGTCAAGTCATACTTACTTATAAAAGGTATGACTTAAAATGGAAAGCCTTTGTGACAGTTTATGCTGACTAACTCAATGTGTATAGCCTGTGCGGAGGGTTATTTTCCACCTATTTGTGAATACCCAAGCAAGGAAATTGGTTTTAAACACAGAGGGGTGCAGACAGTTGTTTTGTTTAGTCAAATAAATATTTTCTGATGGACATTTAACTAGCTCTAATTTATGGGCAGCAGATGGTTTTTCTTCGTTAGCAATTGCTTTTCCAGAAGATAACTCTGTATTAAAACTTGTGAGGATTCATTGTCTCTTTTATCCTAGGTAAAGCTCTTCTCTTGAAATGACTTGATTTTATTAAAAAGTAAAACCGAAGCAACTTCCTCAAACCTCCAAAGCCTATTACTTTATTATATTCTGTTTTCTCTTAGAGACAAAGGCTATTAAACGTGTTGTTGCACTCTTCCCTGGAAGAAAAATCCTGAAGTGTTTATAGGATGCAGGCATAATAGAAGTTCACTAAAACTGCCTCTGCTTTTAACTCTGCTAAGATGCAGTGGCATCAGATCAACACGTCAGACGTAAGTCCTGAAAACTCTTTTGAATCCACCAAAATTAAGTGTTCAGAATTTCCTAACAATGAAAAAGTTTCTTGTTTTGGGACTAGTGAACAAAGAGTTTGATTTTTAAGTCACCATACTTGTCCCACTAAAATAGAGACTTTAGCCCTTGCTGTAGGAACAAGGACAGGAACTGAGGCCTCTCATACTAGAAAAGCTTCTGCCAGAAGCATATTGTTAAGTTCTATTTAAAGTATATTAAGTATTTTGAGTAATTGGAGCAATACCAGGAAGTTTTAACCTTAATAACCGATACGCTGGTTTGACAAGGCTGTCACAGCAGAAGTCACTGTTGTTTAAGCCATCACAGATATAACGCCTTTCTCGTTATGGAAACATATGTACAGCTTGAGTAGCATTTTCCTTTTATGACATATTCAGAGCTCTCTACAGTCCTTTAAGGCATATCCTTACAAATTTGTGGAGGAAGCCCTCTAATGCTTTCAAGTATTTGAAACACCAGTGTCTAGCTATGTTGACTTTGAGCTTCAAATTTTAAAGGTCCAGAATTCTGTTAGACCAGCGCTTTTTCCCACTGACAGATGCACATTCTTAGGTACTGGCTTCCAAAGTTAGACACACAAAACTTTCTCTTACTTGAAAAAAAAATAAATAGAGATTTGCATCTTTCTTTTGTTTAGGCACCAGTGTAAGTAATACAGTCATTAACTTGTCAACAAACTCCTCTGCCATGTGTTGCTGTCTTGTATGCAGCATATGCAAATTGTCACAGTGCCTCAGGAGAAGTTGCTACAAGTCTTTCCTTTTGCGATTCCATGCATTGGGCCGTGACCTTTCGCTTCTGAAGTTCTTTATTCAAGTTACAGACACCTCTGCATACAGGTTCTGATGTGATCTGTGCCCTCTCGCCAGTGCTAACCTCTACCATCAAAGGGCACAAGGAGGAGTCTGGCGCTGGCAGGGGTAGGAGTGTGGCTGTGGTCCAGCCCTGCCTGCCGTCTGCTCGCTCTCTGCGGTTCGGGTTGCTGTTTTTTAGGGGACTGAGGCACTGGTTGTGTTTCTTGCTTCGCTCCTCACCCTGCCGCAGGCCCCAGACCCCCTATTTGCTATTTTATTTTTTTGATTTTGCTTTGAGACCTGTAAAAACTTTTAATTACCTGGATTTTACAGGTGTCTTACCTGTTTGTATTTGTACAAAATCTATGTATGATGTAGAGGGGGAATGGGGCGGGAAGGTCAGTGAATGGTTAGCTGTTACTTCAGAGAGGAATAGAATTAAAACAAACCCTTCAACAGGGAAGTGATCTGTGAGAGGCAGAGCACCACGGTACCAGATGTGATTGAAGGGGCAATTTTCTTCTGAGTGACTTTGGGTCTTGGAAGAGCCTGTGTTTTATCCTAGAAGTTTATAGAGGCCTTTTTTATGCAGCTTAATGTCTTTTTATAGATGTCTTACAGATAGGAAACTGGATCCTCTTTTACAGATAGAAAGCTGAGAGGCAAATAGAGAGAGACGAATTTTTAAGAAATTATAAGGGATTTTTAAAAAATGACTGATATTATACTTCAAGTGATGCCATAAAGAGGAGAGGCATCTTTCTCTAAGTATGTAGCTTAACAGGAGAACCGTGCTACAGGATGCTGTGTAAAGTGTCAAACTGCCTTAGTGTTGCTGGTTTCAGTGCACTCAGTGAGGCACATAATTACTCCAGGAAATAACGTTGCAGTGTCTCACATCAACATTTCTCTGAGTTTATTCCTCACATCATTCTGTTCCTGTTTCTTCTGGTCTTCCAGAACAGACTTTGAGCTCTTGCTCTAGTGCCACTGAAGGCAATGGAGTTTCTCCTGCAGCTCAGAGGCAAAACTGTTTGCTGCCTTTTGTCCTTGTTTAGCAGCCCAACAATTCTCCCCTTTGAGGAGTGGGGAAGTAAGGGCACAAACATGAACTTTTTTCTTTTTCTTTTTTTTTTTTTTTTTTAAAATGTAGAGACACTGATGAAAGATAAATTTTGGTGCTTTTGCACTAGTGGTGGTTTTTATTTTTTTGCTTTCTTTGATTTTGAGGTAAAGCTGGGCTTATACAAGTGTAAAGCTGGGCAGTCCACATCATGGATATTGCTATGGCCTCCAGCCAGAGTTTGTGTCATCAGTCAGTTTTAACCCGATGAAGGGCAGAGATGGATGTGAATCCCCCTCTCCAACAAGATGTAAACATTTTTCTTTTAGACTGCTTGCTTTTTCCTTTTGTGAAACTTGTAGAACATACGGAGCAATTTGAAGGAGAAAGGTCTTGGACCATGTGAGTGCTTAGCTTATTAGTGGAGTTTGTTCTGATCTACCACAGTTTGGTATTAGAAGATTCGTATTTGTTATGCAGCCTCTTGGTAGCTCTAGTTTTGCATAGAGGAAAGCTGAAATGCAGTGAAATTACAGCCTTGATATGCAACAAGTACTAAGTAGCAATATCCCACCCCTTTCATTAATGATGGAAGGGAGTCCATGACTAGGAGCTGCATGACCCTGTGCAGGTCACTGTAGGGTCAACTGTCCAGTTCTGTCCTTGCTGTGCTTGAAAACGGGGTGTGCACCCCATTGAACTTCTGTGGTCAATCCTGCGTGTCTAGAAAGGAGACGTACCGGCTGCCCAGATGCTGGTGTGCATTGTGACTTGACCTGTGACTCTTGTGACAGTACGAAGGATGTTAGAGTGCCTGTACTTAGTGACATTCCCTACAAAGTCATTGCTCCCCTAATACAAGGATATTAATTACAGCTAGAGAGAAACATGGTGACTCCAAGGTCAAGAGATGAGAACATGTAATCTGGAGTTTCCATCACAACTGATTATGCTTATGCTTCAGCTATTAAAAGTTACAAGGTTGCATTTCTTATATGGATGCTTGCTTCTAATTAAAGAAAACGCATGTGCTTTGAGAACTCAAGAATAAATAGATTCCAATTTTTATCTTTAACTTAATTTCTTAATACCTTTTTCATGTGAATGCTAGCTTATTTATTTTCTATGCAAAAGTGGTTTGTGCATTTGTTGGATAAATTTAAGACTGCATTTGTACTTACCTGATACCTTTAGAGGCAAGCCTTGCCTGCAGCACAAGACAAAATGAGCCTTGTAGTCTTGTCTTGTTTTTTTCTTCATCTTTGGTGCATCTCTCTTCCTTTTCTCATTTACTGCCTGTCTGTATGGAGGTGCTTCAGACAGTTAATCTAGTCAGGTGAATTTAACGTTGATTATTCAAACCACAACGGACAGTATGGATAGGCTCGTTCAGGAACAGAGGCATTTTGAAGTGAGTTACACTGCAGAAACAAAAACTCCTTGAATTCTGATGAGGGCATTCACATTGCAATGGGAGATGTGCAAGTACTTCCACTAAAAATAAATTCAAATTATTTTTCCCAAGTGACTCTTTGCAAACACAAAGGATTCGGTTCTCTTAACTCCAGCATCTTGATGAAAGAATGAATCCATGCACTTTACTTTTTGCCCCAGTACTAATCTCTCTTCTAGCAGAAAGATACGCACGATTTCCCTTATAGAAAATACCCTCTGTTTTCACCAGTAACCTTGCTGCTTTATTTGTGTTTCAATTATATCATTTGTACTCCCTGCCTGCCTTCCTTATTGCTCTTCTATTTATGTTTTCATTATTTACTATGGTTTGCGTGTACTGGTGGATGGAGTACTATTTCTTGACGCAAGTCTTTTATGATGTTTATTGATGAGACATTTGTGAGAACAGTCTCATTGTATCCCGTTCAGTTACCATTTGTGTTTTCTGTTAATGTACTGGTTTTCAGAAGCCTTTCTGTAAGCTGCATAAAATGAGACTCCCAGCTGAGAGCAGTTCAGAACATCTCCTTTTGGCATAGTAGCTGCCTTTCTATTTTAGCGAAGTGAGATTCTGTGAATGTACTGAGACTTCCATGGACAAGTACATCTGAAGCTACACTAGCTTAGGATGAAGATCGCAAGGGATGTCAGGTGTATGCTTCCAAAGAAACGCTCACCTATAGCTGTACATATATAGCATATTTATATAATAGGAGATTCTCCTATCAGCCATGTGGTTTTGAAATAGTTCCTTTTCTTTCATCCTATTTGAAGTTCTTGATGTGTATCATGATTAGAAGGGGGAAGAATAGTAGCTTACAGACTACTCTTCCCTCTGTATATAACTGTTAGATTTCTATTCAAAGCTAAGGTTGTATTTAACCTGCTGTGGTGTTGGAAGATGCAGAAATAAGGAAGGAAGTGACAATGAAAGGTACTAGGCGGGAATGACTTTCTTGTATAATCCTAGGCAAGTCAGTCTGGTTTGACATTAGATATCGCGTGACAATCTCAACAGACTTGAAGGGACAAGAGGAAAATATTACAGTCATGATATCGTTGCCTGGCATAAATCTAGCCCAACTTGAGAAACTTTACCCCAAGGTGTATATATCTTTATCTTCTTCAATGCATTTTCTTCATGGGCCATGTAGACAATGTAGACTCACCCCAAAGGAGTTCTCATTCTCTGTGTCACTTGGGTGAAGAATAATACCACTTATTTTCCCTTGCCAGTCTTGTTGACTTCGGGCTGTAGCTTTTGATCTCTAATTTTGTATAACACCTTGTAGAAAGAGGCTGTGATCTCATTTGTGGCCCCTGTGCAGCCCAAATGGGAAAACTTCTAGAACTGCTGTACGTGGAAGAAAATGTTAATGTAACAGCTTTTAGATAGCTGTTTCTATCTGGTAAAAGGGGGTGGTCTGGAGCTGCCGAAACAGCAATTGAGACACAAAATGGAGAGCGTTACTTGCTGGTCACAGAATGTTTGGTGCTTTGCAGCACCCAGCTGAGTCTCAGGGGCAAAGTGACGTGAGAGAAGCAGCCATTCCCCTGCTCTCCTCCCTGCCCTGCCTGGCTGGTTCTTTGGGAGCCTGTAAGAGTGGTCAAATGCATGTTCATCACTTGTGAAAATGCCTTACTATGAGTCTGCGCCCACCATCTGTCATGAAATTTCAAGGAATAAAAATACTGCCTTTGGCAGAAAGACTTTAAAAGCAGGAAAAAACAAAGGGTGCAAGTGCCACAATGCAATTTCTGATTTATATGGAATAAAACTTTGCATTTTGCAGACACATCACAATTTCAAATAGTTAAGCTGCAGAAAATTGGCTAATGGAATATATATACACAGGTATTTAGTGCAAATTTTCAAGCACTTACGGCAATTAGCTGTGTGTCTATCTCAGGTTTTGCCTCTAAGGAGAAATTTATTGAATGCAGAGCAAATATGTGCCCCTTCAGTCTTCCTCAGTAAAGAAAATAGCATTTTGTGACATGATAGTAAGTGGCAGTTGATTTTCAAAGAGCTCCCAAAGCAGTGAAGGCTGAGGTCAGGTCTGCAGTGGTAAGCTTTCCTGACAGCCGCTGTCAAGTGACAGTATTGACAGCTGTAGCATCCCTGGAATACGCATCTTTTGGCTGTTTCTGCCAGCAGCATGAACTTCTCACAAAGATGTTTTATATCTGCAGAAGATGTAGGCATGCACTGGAAAGAGCCCAGGGCTTTCACCTGTTGACATCGCTATTGTGCTGGCACTTTGCCTGCAGAAGTCTGGCTATCCAGGTAGTAGAAAAATGAGCATTGCTGCTGGCATGAGGAAAAACCTACAGTAAAGGAAGACCATCCATGTTACAAGAACTTTGTAAGACAAATTAATGCAATTTCACTGCATGCCTTGGACATCTTGCATGTAATTTTGGACAGTAGGTATTTATTTCAGGGCATGCTTCCTCGCCTGGAAACTCAGGACATTGCAGGAAGGAGCAGGAAGGAGCACTGTGCTGTACACAGGTTGCTCCTGAGCTCTGGCTCTGGGCTGGCCATAGGTGCAGATGTCTCTTTGGAGGGCTCCTATTGCTTATTTACTTGTATTACTGACAGCTGTTCTCTTCTGCATGTATGATATCCAGGCCTGATATTCTGGCCAAATTCTAACTATAATCCTTACAGCCTGCTTGACTTAAAATACCCCATATATTAAAATATGTAATTTCTATTCTAACTGATGGTGGTGGTGTTAAACAATTTCCATTTTTCACCCCAAATATGGCTCTTTCAGCTTTGAATGTTTCTCTATTTCTAGCTCGTTAAAGTACTTGGAAGGCGTTATGCATTGCATACGTGAGGCAAGCTATTATAAATATTTAGCTAGTTAAAGCATTTGTGATTTGTTAACTTCAAAGTTAGCAGTAAATGGGGTACTTGTAAAGACTGTAGCATTTTTAACGGAAAGTTATCTAAGTAAATCTTTCACAATAATTTGGGACTTTTCATGGTGCTCCAAAATACATCCTACCTCAGTCCCACTGGGATTCAGAACCTAGACAAAGTGTCAGAGAGACTAAAAACAAAGACTCGTGCCTGGAATATTCCTAGAAGACTCTGACAGCATCAGTGCTCTCTGAGTGCCGTTCAAAATGCTATTGCTTGTCCCTTCCTTCCTGAAGACCCTTCTCAGCTATTTTCCTGTAACCTTCCAGGGAATGGGAGACACAGCTTAGACCCCCCCACACTCTCCCGTTGGATCCTTACAGGACCTAGTTTTCCCATTTTCAGGATGAGAATCCTTAATTGCTGTGGCACAGGAAACACGACTTCCTCTTCTACCTTAGCAGCCTTGCTTTAATGGGGAAACAGCAAGGCCTGCTCAGTTCTTTCAAAGCACCCCCCCTGGGGGAACAACACCACAATACTCCAGGCTTGTTCGGAGGCTGAGTAAGCAGGACCCTGCAGAACAGGACTTAATTCCAACAGGAAGTTTAGTTCAAGGAGTCACCCAGGCATTTAGCATTTTGTCTTTTTTCCTGACTAGCTTTAAACAGCTCCCTTTATCATGTTTGAACACCCCTTTTGAAGCACCCACCTTTCCTAAAGCACTGTGTCCTCTCCAGGTTTTGTTTTCCACTCTGGGCAATTGTCACCCAGAGGCCCACAGCATCCCTGCCTGATTATATCTGGCCATCAGACTTCCAAAGTGTCAGGAGGATGTTCCTGGCTACTCCCATTAGTCCATTCAAGTATTTGTATGTATTGAATGCAGGAGACTATAGTCTGTGTTTAACAGTTTTGACCCAACTTTAAAATGTGGAGTATGACATAGTAATCTGGTTCTTTAGTCACTTCCATTTTGATGATTTTGACCTGAGATTTGGGTATGCCTGGTTCCCTATTTAGTACTTGAATCGTATGTATCCTCTTAGTCGGTGAATTTTGAAGTACCACACCGGCTTCACTACTCAGTTTACCATTTGCACTCTATTTATATGGTAATTTTTTGACACAAGAAAAAAAAGAAATAGTTGAGTGGTGCTGTTTAGAGAGGATCAATCAGTAAAACAGTTTTCCTTTTTTCTCGGGAAAGAAGAGAGATTCCAGAGGAGGCCATGATTGTGTCTTCCTTTGTGTCAAAAGCTCTGGGCAATCGCTAGAAGGCTGTATAACCTCTCCAGGCCTTGCTCTTAGGCTATAAAATAGGTCCATCCTTTCCTCAATGTTCTGGATAAGATTGCAAGGTACTTAAATGCAACAGCACAAGAGACTGCACGGTAATGGGATAGATATTTTCTTAGTTCTTTGATTAATAACCTATTAACACAGCTGGGCAAATAACTGAAAGTATATTTTGTCTCTGTTTTAAGAAAATGGAGATTTTTATCTCTGAGCAGTATTCTCATCTTAAGAGGGTATTTTAGCAAAGAGGTTTGAAGAAATCTGTGTCAAAGAATGTTTGTGAAACAGCTGATCTTAGACAAATAAAAGTAAAGTATTTAAAGAAGGCAAATGTTGAACTCTAAGACATAACTATTTGTGAAAGGAGCCTGGTTTCACTCAAAGTAATGGAAACAGCTCACATGAGCCATTTATCAAGTGCTCTGCAAGGCTAGGTTTTCAAAAAAGTTTAAATTGCTCAGAGTCTTTAGGCCAAAAACTTATTGCGGAATTTACTTAGAGAATATTAATAAATATGAGAATCAGAAAATGCTTAATGGCAATTCATAAACAGAATATTTTTTCTACCACGTTTATCTCCTGGATCATTAGTCCTATGTCTAAATGTTACTTTTTCCGTGTAGTCAGGCACAAAAACAGGGGGAACGAAACTCCGAAAAGGAAAGTGCTCAAGATTATCTTTAAGAATATGGAAAAGTTCCACTAAAAATGTCTTCCCTGCTTTTCAGACCAGGTTTAGACCATAACCAACATACCCAGGGTGTCATAAGCACTGCTTGGTCTCAGAGACACCCTTATCTGCCGCTCCTTTTGTGCTAAAGGCACCACAAACCGCTGGAGAGAGCATTACACGTTTTCATTATGTGTTTTTATTTTAATTGGACTGGATTTAAGCTATGTCTAGATGTGAATTCAAGAAGCTGTGGCTTTCATATTTTTTCACTGAGACTGACCAGAACTGATTATTTATGGCTTGTAGAGCTGATGACTTAGCACTTCCCGAGTTAGATCTGGAGCCAAGCACTGCAGGAAATATTTCGCAGTTTGTTTCTAATGGACCTTTGAAAGCTGGGCTTGGGGATGGGTGAGGCTCAGAGGCAGTGCAGCAGAACCACTGACAAAGCGGCAAAGGGGGTCACTAGCAGTACATGCAAACTCCGAATCTCACTGTTGTCCTTCTTTTCCAAAAGAAGCTTCCAGTCTGTGATGAAAGTGCCTGATGTTCCTCCGTAGAAAACAGGAAAACTATAGCACGTATCTATATTTTGCTGAAAAGATGTGCTAAAATCATTGCAACTTAACCCATCGCATTTTGCTGCTCCTTCCAACAACTGAAGATCCATAATCACATTATTCAACAGCCTGAAGATCTCTAAATCTGCTTTTCACTTTTAAGTGTCACTTCTTGATTATTCTATTAAGCTCAAAAGGCAAACTGAGATGAAATTTATTTCAGAAAGGAACAAAGGTGAAATGCACAAGGGAGTCAAGATACTGCTCAAACTCAGGGTTTATATGGAAACCGCATGGTAAGTGTGGTGTTTATCTCTGTCTAGATTTTCCCTGGATTTCTGTATGGCCCTTTTCTGGTTGAGAGAAGATGAAAACAAAGGAGAAGCAGTTTCTAGCCATATTTGCATATAGAATATAGTTGGCCGCCTTTCTGCCTCTGCTGTTTGCAGAGTTCTCCACAGTAGATCTGCCAGTTAAATTTGTCCCATAGGTCTCCTTAGTCATTTCATGAGAATGCTATTTCTTTTATAACGTGACAGCTTTTAAAGTAACAGTTAAAAGAAAACTTTTCTATAATTAGACAGAATGTGAGCCGCTGCCCTCCCTTCTTATTCTTCAAGTCACTTAAAAGCCAGCTCCCCTACTGAGTTAATGCCCCACTGACCTGTGTGCAGCTGCCCCTGGAGTATGCTATCATTTAGTATGAACAACAGTTTCAAAGTACTGTGTATGCACTACTCAGCATGTCATCATGACTGATGGGAGTTTTTCAAGTGTTCGTAAACACTCCAGTCCTCCAGAGCTGTTCAGACCTCTCTGGGCTTACCTGCCATAGAGCCATGGTAGGAAACCAGCTATAGACATGGGATCATAACTTACAACAGCACCTACAAAAAAATCCAAGATGCACATTAATGTCATAAATTACATTAAGGCTTAGAGGAACAGCTTCACATATACTCTAAACCAATGTATGTATATGCATTATGTGTAAACAGCAAGACTGAAATACTCTTTTGCAGAGCCTTGGCATAAGGATCTATCCACTGGGTCTTGAGCTGCATGAAATGCTTTGAAAAGCTGATAGTGCCTCTTACTTTTGAAACACATCTTTCAAAGTGTCAGGTGCAATGATGTCATGCATTTTAGGGTAATGCAGGGACTGTAAATCAAACTGTGATTGAAAAAGTCTTGAACTGCCTCTTTCCATGGAAGCCTGTATTAAAGTAGTCCAACTCTAAAAATAAGGGAGGGGAGAAAAAAAAAAAGGAAAAAGCTACGTAGTGTTGTAATTTCAAAGCCACCTCTTCTCAAGCATATATCCCCTTTCTGATGCTCAGCCAGAATAAAAAATGAAAGTTGCCATCACAAAACCCAACTCTCTTTGCCATATCTAGCAGAATGGTCTTTATCTCTCTCTCACTAATGCATCGCTTCACTTCCCCTGCTCCCAATGTCTGAACACTGTCTATAAAGCCTGCCTTCTAGTGATACGTATAGATCGAGTGACTTGCTTGGAGGTGTCTTGGCACCTTGGTAGAACTTTTTCTGAAACAATACAGTTTATTCACAGTCTCTCTGTTGGATTTAATGACTCCTTTTCATTACCGTGTTATTTTTTCCACTGAAGCGTTTTAGCAGGTTTTCTGTGTTTGTTTTTAAGTCTGTTCCTCCCACCTGGATTGCTTGCTTCTGTTTTTCCAGTGTTCTGGAAAATGCTCTGTCTCATTCATCTGCTAGTTTCTGTCCCTCTATGCCGTACATTGACTTTACCTATAATTCCTCTTTTCTTGGTTTTTCTGTGCTGCCCTCCTTGTCTTTATTCTGGGAAGATCTGCTGATTTGTTAATCTTCACTCCCAGTCTTGTCTGAGCAGTCAAGTCCAGGGAGGGGTTAATCTTTTCTTCAGTCTAGTACAATCCTAAAGGGTCTTTGTAGATATTGCAGCAACCAAAGAATTCGTGAAGGGTGTAACTGCATCCTTTAACCCTGTTCATTCCAGAAGTGTTACATTTTGATTCTTCTTGTAGTGGAGGTTTCCTTATAAAGGGACACACTTTTGGAGGTGATGCTACTTAGCTACTGTAAGTGACTGCAAGCTAAGTAAGAGCTGGCTATATTTTCCCCGGGTTTTCCTTTCATTTGGGCTTTGTTCAAAGCCCTCTGTATAATTTTTTTTCCTGACCCTCACACTGCGGACTGTTTCTTTGCTTCCTTTCTCGGCAGTCTCTCTTCTGGCATTGTAGCTCCCACAGCTTCTGTTGATCAGTACCTCTGAAATCTCCCCAGCTCAGCGATGGCCTCTCCAGCTGCTGTCTCTGACACCCCCAGCTGAAAGCTGAAAGAGAATGAAGGCCCTTCTATAACAACTCCTGGGCCACTGCTTCCCCTGGACGCAGGTACTGCATTTTACCCTCTCCCGGTTAGCCAGGCTGCCCCCAGGCTCTCTGCAGGGACAGAGTGCTGCTTTTTTCAGTGCACAGCAAGACTTTATTTTCTACACCTGTTCTCTGACAAACATGGAAGTGTGCTTAGACTTACCTAGTGACCTACTCATTATAACTCTTTATGTCCTTTATTACAGCACTTTAATGACTTCCATCTATCAAAATATAGCTGAGAATTCCTACTCTTCCACATGCGCTTAGACTTAATGGGGGCGGGGGGGTTATCACGAGAAGGCAATGGGCCTGCCTTGCTTAGTGAGCTGAATAATTAGTAATTTACAAATTCAGTAAACAGTAAATGTGCTCTTGACCTTCCACTCGCACCAGCTGCCTGATGAGGCACCCAGCTGACACGTCCAGCTGCCTAATGCCTCCTCCCCGTGTAAAGCCCCCACCGAAGCTCCTGCTTGCGCTGTGCTGGTGTTTCAGGAGGCAGCGTGGTACTGCCTACGCTGCATTGTGCTTTCTGATTCATACTAATCCCCTCATCTTCCTATGGAACATTAAACATAATCACGATATTGAAAATGAAGGCGTTGCAGATTTAAAAGTGGGATCTGCTTAACTAAAAATAGCATTAAAGCAAACCCTGTCCTTCTGTGCTGAAGGACTGGCTGGTATTTACAGTGCTGTACAGTCATCAGATGCGAGCATAGGAATAGGAAAGAATGCCAGCCAAGGGGGATGAGGAATTATAGGCTTGTCCTGGTTTATTCCAAGACCTGCTCCTCCTTTGCTGTATGACCTTGAGCTTGTCGCATGGTTTGCCCAAACCACCATTTATTCTTCCGTAACGTAGGTATAAGGCTGGTTTTGCAACTCCTGGGTGTGAAGGAAAGAATTGGTATTGGCAGAGTGCTTGAAGAGCCTTAGAGAGCTGTAGCAGCGATGAGCAGGAGACCACAGATATAGTCGATACTCATTTTTCTGAACTCTAAAAGAAAAAGATTTTTACAATGGAGACGTTCAAATTGTTCCTTGGGAAGAACACATTTTTGTCTTGGCATACAAGGTCAAGAAGCTGCTACAATGCACCCTCCAGTCTCTAGTCACAGTTTCCTTGATTTCTAGATTCACTTTGGATGACACTGTGATTTGAAGCTAGCTTTTAAATACTGTGTGTCAAGGCAACTATAACAGAAGCAATCAGTTTCGAAGGAAGGAAAACACAGTATTTTCTTACCTCGTTCCCTCTTAACCTTCTACTCTCCACAACCTTGCTCGTTCGTTTTATACTTCCACATGGCTCCATCAAAGTAGTATTGACTGTCAAAACAAAGCTATATTTATAGTAAGAAAGTTTTAGCTTTCAACAGCTAAATTGTATAAACTGCGTGTTCCCTGAACTCTTTTTCCTCCCTCTAAAGAATTCACTATTTTTATTGAATTGATGTGTAAAGTAGGAGGGACAGTTACAAATGTAGTGTTGAAATGACCTAATCAAGAGCTAGAAATATTTTAATATTAAATTAAATCAGTCTCTCTCCTTAGTCCCTTCATTCTAAAAGCTGAGGCTCTAAGGAAAACACCAACTGTCAGAAGTCTTGCCAGTCTGCTTATGCATCTCAGTATATCAGTTTTCCTACCCTTCAGTCTCCCTGTTCTCTGCAGTTGACTCAGGCTTTTTTCTAGGTCTTAAAGCCTATTTAAAACTCTGCTGCTCACCTCCCACGCTGTCCTCTCTATAGTAACAAGAAGCTACAGTCTGCATTCAGATGTCCTGTGGTCTGCTTAGGGCCAATGTCTGCAAGCTGGTCTGGGTATTGTACGTATGTTCAACATGGCAGTGTAATCTAAACACCCTTGCTTTTTTATTTACCTCCAGTGAGAGTGTATTGAGTAAGCTAATTACTACCGGCTCATTAGCACTGGTGAGCCAATTAAAGCCCTATTCCATTCGTTCTGTTTCCTCTTCTCATTCTTTAAAGTAGCTAAAAGAGCTTAAGAAGGAGTTGTCTTTCCCTTCTAAGCTATCAAAGAGCTAACCGGTCTTTGACAGACATCAGTGATTCTATGGCTTTCAGAGTGTTTAAGATCCGAGCTCCTTGTCTCAGCTTAGGCAAGTCTCCTGATCAATTGCGCCATCTCAAGCCAACATGGTACCTCTTGCGCACTTCTCTCTCAGCTTCCAACTACGACTTTAACCAGGTAGAAGTTAAAATGTTAGGATATTTCTGCCTTTGGAAATGCTCAGCAAACAGGATGTAACTTTGGGCAGTCAAAACAACGTAGAAGATAAGAACTGTCTTAACTGTGTTCTCATGGACAACCCTGTATTGTGAAGGAACAAAAATGCTATAGATGATACATTTTAGCTTATGAAGAGCCAAAAGGAGTTAAGGTCCAGGTCATGCTATTTGTTGTGACTTGCTGGCTATTATTTTTGGGATGGCTGCCTGAACCTCCGGAGACAGTATTGTAAACAAGGCTGTGCTTTTCCCTTCTCATTCTTGTTGTCCACATTTAGACATGGAATGACCGGTTGTGAACATTTGGGTTTGGTTTCTTTGTGTCTATTAAGTTGTCATTTGCAATACAGTGCTATTGTATTTTTGTTGTCGTAAAATGAAAATTTTTGAGAGGTCACTTTTCATTTTCTGTTCTCTGCTGAGATTTATTCTGGCTTAGGTATTTTTTAGGCATCTATCACTGCTGTCATGGCTATAAAAGAGAGAGAAGGATAAGCAGACTACAGGAGATGTTTTTGAACTCAAGGGAATTAATATTTTTCCTTCTATCAGGCTGGATCTGCTCTCTTGGTAACACACCCATAGTAATAAATCTGGTTCTATATATAGTCATAGACGGCAACAGCCAACTAAATTGCATATAGATAGCACTGAGGATAGAATCCAGATCCTCTGTTTAAAAAGCTACAGGTCTCGACCACTGATATTAAAGAAGAACAGCTCATGCTATTTTATTGACTAGTAGTATTGACTAGTAGTCCCTCTTGCGTGAAGGGGAGACTGTCACAGCCACATGGAGATGCACGTGCTTTAACCGATCTGATGCCATCTAGCAGATGTATCCATAAGCAGACACTTACATAACAGAAGGTGCTAGAACTCATGTAAAGTTTGTGTTTTATCTCCAGTACAGTCAAGCGTACTCTTGGGCGTCGCTAGCTGAAACTCAGATTTTCTGCTTCTAATTAAAAGAGCATCTGTTTTCAATATCCTAGAAAAATGATTCCAGGCTAAGAGACATATCCAGAAAATAGCTGCTCCTCTAATTAGCACGCTGAATGCTTATCTGTTTTTCTTCTTCCTAGTATTAAATGGTTTCTTTGTATTTGGTATTCATTTGTATCACAAGCCACCTAATAAATCAGATAAGAGGCGTCAACCTGTATCACATAATGGCTAGTCTTAGCCTCTTTAAGAAAATAAAACGTTTAATGTATTAAAAATAAAACATTGCACTATTTTATGCCATGTTATGGCATTTTACGTAAAAGGCATGATGCCCATAATGCAGGATATGGCATTCCATACTATGCTGTGACTTGCCATTTTGAAGTGAGATGTACTAGTTCAAGGTCTCACTGTAGCAGACCTACTCTATAAAGAAGAGCATTTCTTTTAAGGAGAAATGTTGAAACAAATCCACTGCAATAACATTTTATTTTATTTTAATGACCTTCAAAAGCCAACATGATTGCACAGCAGTGTAAATGAAGTAATTATTAAAAAAAAAAAAAAAAGCTTCCGAAGTAGAAATTCTTTCCAAACAAGCAACCATGAATAAGCCTAACCTTTTGTTAGTTAAAGATAAAAGTGGAGCATCCTGTTAGAGATATGAAAACTAGTAACAAAATGTGATTTTATCACATCAGAACATAGGAAGATTTTGAGAGAGTTGTTTGGAGCAGACAGTTGATCCAGGTATGAAAGGAGCAGTCAGGGAAGATAAAAGCCATTGCTGAGAAGCTAAACGTATTGCATGCAGGGAGAAGGTGACCAAAGAAGTTCTTCCACCGGTATATTTTTTTTTTTTTTTTTTTTTAAGCCAGGAATGAATCAGAGAAATCTTAATCTGAAGAAGCCGCAAAAGACAAATGCAGAGCAATATACAAAGGGAAAAGGAATGTACGTGTGTGTAGCTAATGTGATTAATAGCTAACAGTTTAACTGTGTGTGTGTAGACTATTTATTAGCTATCACCACCTTTCTGAATACTTTTTTGAACAGTCAGTGTAACGTTTATTGTAGCTAAAAAAGTAAATAAGATGTTGGAATTCTTGGAAAAGAAATAGGAAATAAAATAAAATAGAAAACATTTACTGTACAAGCCCATGCAACACATTCTTCAGTACTGTGTTCCTCCTCAGAGTCCCTCGGCCTCATGAAAGGATATATAAAAGTTTTGTAGTTCCAATAAGGATGATCAGAGGTGTGTAACTACCGAGTCACAAAATGGGAGGGAGGATACTGTCTGGCTACTGCCCTCATCAGGTTAATGTGTCTGCAACAAATATAATGAAATAACAAAATACTAGAACATATTAGAAATTAAAATGCACATTCCACGGTGAAACAAGACATTAACCATTGTTTCCTGGAGTAACTTAATTCTTTAAGGTTTTTTTGTGTCAGGAACTGAGGTGGGTTTACGTCATTAACCACTTCTCAAAGCAACATTTCTGACAGGAAAGCTGCTTCTGTGATAAACTTTCATCCCACTTTGGTTCTGGACACAGGATTCTTCTACCAATTTCATACACATAGACGTCAGTATGTGCTAACATTACTGCCACCCCTGTGGAACTAGTAAACTTTGCAAGTGGGCTTCCTGTATCATGTATCCTCAAGGCTTCTTGCTCTTATTTCAATGAGACAGCAGATAACTTGAGCACAGTTTTCTAGGTTCGGCAGAAACACCTAATGGAACAGGAAGAAAACAAGGCAGGTAAACACGAGTTTGTACAAAGTATATCCCTTAGTAATAACAAAACACTGCGAGCCCAGCCATTTGCAAAATGAATCCCACAAGTTTATATGCTGCTCTGCATAGTTAATGATAATGAGAATTACACATGGGCATCAAAAAGAAAAGAGCAGCTATCGTGTTTAAATACTATGCATGAGAAATATAGCCATCAATGTACTAAAATAATTGCCTGCACACTTTATGTCAGCAGCCTTGTCGATTTGATAGTAGCTTCAACTCTTTATCCGGTTACAATGTAAAAAAAATCTTTGTACGATGTACATTGTCATTGCAGACTTCATTGGTAAAGCTGTGAATGTCTTTGTTAACGACAGTAGATTCTTTCCAAGGTAGCCGAAGTTTGTTGATATTACTTTTTCTGGCTTGGCACACATACCTTATTAAAAGAGACTGAATAATAATAACAAATGTATCTTTATGGTTGTGTTTTACAGCTCTATTGAGTTTTTCCCCTCTTTGGTTAATGGTACCTTCAGCATTGGTAGCTGGCATCATTATAAATGTTGATCCACGTCTGCAGATGGCATGGGCTGAAAAAGGACCATACGCTTTATCATTTCATTGTAATAACGGACTCAATGTCGTCTTCATCAACAGAGAAATGGAAGAAGCTAAAGTGCCAGCAAAGGGCAAAATTCTGGCTATATTTCACTCACTTTTCACTCTGAAAAGAGTAGAGAAATTTTAGCACAGAAATGGAGAAAAAAACTTACTTGAGGGCAGGAGGAATTTGCCACAATCGGTGCCTTCCTGGGATAGCACTAACTAAATGAGAAATGCTGCTCTTCATGACCAAGAATTTCTCAGAGCCTGGAAAGTAATTAGCATTATAGGCATTCATTTTTTTTCCTTCACAGCTTCCCATGTATGTAGATAGCTCCTTGCATCTTCCTTTAAAGCGGTTAACCCAGGCCACAATCTGAAACAGGATGTCTGGGTGCATCTACATCCATCCGATGGCAGCTCTGATGAGATCCCAAATGGCAGTTCCCCTGTAAACTGATGTAAATCTTTGGTGCATGTTTTTATTTAGAAGCTGAGGAGCTTTTCAATTCAAGAACACCTTAAGGGGAGGTATTTTTTAAAAATCTTTTTACCTTTTTTTTTACTCCAGGATCTGTTACAGTTTTAAAAATGTACACTATTTTATGTATGGCTGTGTTTGTTTACATGAACTATAATATTGTGGGTAACTTCCCTGAGTGAGTGACCATGAAAAGGCAAAATTTGCACTTTTGGAAAGGAACTGATGCTGACAGGTAGGAGGTTTTGGAGTCCAATATCTACTCATAAACCAACCCCAAATCCCATTCTTCATACTCATAGAAAACCAAAAAAAGAGCAATAATTTAAGCATCTTTACTTAAAAAATGTGACAAATGGCAAACAACATGCATTGTTTATCTACATGTAGAAAAGAGTCATCTGCTGTCCTTCCATGCGCTTACATGATGCCTAATCAGAACAGATACGCATCAAATGAACAGAAAGCATGGTTTAAAACAAATGTTGTCTAGTTTAAACTGGTGACTATATTATTATTTTGTATTTCAGTAATTATTCTTGATTTAGCTAAAATAGCCTTGTCGCTGATCTTTATTAAATTGATCTACTACCGCGAAATGAGTATATGCAGAGAGATTTACACCTAAATAGCCGTGTTACGTGCATCTTTCATTTGAGTTGGTATCAATCTGTACTGAGAGCAGTTATTAGATGGGAGGGAAATGACATTTCAAACAGCGGAATATGTGTATTTCAGATGTGACCTCGTGGCGCGAGCCGGCTGGGGACATCGGCAGAGACTCGGGCACTTGAAAAAAGGCTGAGCACTTGCGAGCAGCTGTTGATGTGGCAATGGAAAATACTGAGGGTTCCAGAGATTGCAGAGGTATAATTTGGCCTGCAGTAAAAGTAAGCAGAAACGCTCACTGAAAAGAGCTCCTGTTGAAATCAATGAGGTTTTGCCATCAGCTATAATGAGAAAAGCACTAATGTTAATGGGGTTTTGTGTACATTATTATTCCAACAGTATTTTAACAGGAGGTTTCTATGCATAATAGCATATGTGTTTTTATCAAGACAGAATCATATCTGGTGAGCAAGATTTCCCATTATGAGCTATAGATATGTCTTAATTGTAATTAGAATGTATCAGAATATAGAATGTATTAGAATATATGGGGTAAATATTACGTAGTTTACAGTATATTTAGAATATATTAGAAGTTTTGGAATGCTGTTAAGATTATTAATATTTTATTTTTAATTTTGAGTTCATTTCACATTCAAAGACACCATTGTTTTACAGAGCATTAACAAGCCCTCTAATTCATTGTTTCATGCTATGTAAACCATAGTATAATGAACAGGAGAGTATTGGTCCCAGTAGGTGGGATCCTGCATTCTTTAGAAATCAAGGGAAAGTCTTGTTGTGGCGTAATCAGATGCCACTACCGAAGGATCCAGATCCAGTTAAGGTTTTTCAACTTCTCATAATAACTGGCTCAAGCATTAAACTATTGAGCTGTTTGACAGAACTATAGTCTGTATGAACATTAAGTCCATAAACTACATGGAGCAAGACTAATTCTGATAGGGTTTGGGGGGAAGGGGGAGAGTGGTATCTGACCGTTAAAAATAATTTCTGAGAAGTACCTTCAACAGGTTTGAAGAACTTAGTTTGACATGACCTTATTCTGATGGCGAAGTAGTGACATATCCATGGTCTTTTCTATGGACTCATCCCTAAAATATATCAATGATGTGTTAATATTAAATTGTCTTGCTACTGTCACTATGAGATAAAATGAATGCTATTGTTCATAACGTACAGATGAAGACCTGAGAAATACAGCTGTTCTCTAGTTCTGACAATCTATTTTATACATACAGGAGTTGGGATTTTTTTTTCCAGAGCACTTAATGTTAGGTAGCACTTCATAAGCTGACACAGCAGACAAATCAAATCTGAACTTCAGACCACAATACATTAAATTCTAGATTAAAATATCCCCTTGTTTTAGAGCAGTCACTTGGAGAGGAGGTCAATCAGCAGATGTAAAGAATTAAAAAACATCTCTTAATACGCCAACACTTTGAAATGCTATCAGTGATTTTTATAGAATCTCTAGGACCTAAGGAAAGAATTTAGTAGAGAACAATCAGAAAAAGAAAGAATGGACAAATCACTTAAACACCTAGTAGCCCAGCTGGAGTATAGCATCGTACTTTTACGTTCTAATTCCAGGAGGTTATAACTGTCATGCCACACTATGCTTTGTGAATGCCTTCAAGAATAAGTTGCCACTTGGTAAAAGTACAAAACCTTTAGAAAACACTACTTTGATTCCAAACTAATGTGTCTGCACTAACTCCAAGTAGTAACTAATACAGCTTTTATTCTGCTCCTGATGATAGGAATGAGGATTATGAAAACAGCACTTTCAATGACGTTTTCTAGCTGAGAGAACTGAGTTTTTATATCGTGTATTATAGTGTGATGTTTAAATGGGTTTTGAAAGGAAAAAAATATTAACTGAGGTATAATAATTGGAGAGACCCAAGCCAGCCAGAGACGAGAGTGTTTGTAACAATCTTGTTACAACAGATGGTATCTTCTTCTTCCTCTTCTTAGATGTTCTCATAGCTAGCTGATGCTTACTTCACAACCTTAATATCAATATAGGATCTGGTCTCATACCCCTGCAACTGTTTTGATCCCCCAGAATGCATACACATTCTGCGTGTTTTTTTAACAACTAAAGGCCAGGAAACCAGTTTTGGAGTAAAGAAAGTTAAAGTTCCTTTGATAGTTGCCATATTCCATTAGTAAAGCCAAAGTGTCTCTTGACAATCAGAAGAATAGTGAACACCGCTTTTATTTTTTTCCTTAAATCTACCAGTTCTGAGTCTTCAGCCAGAGGTTCTGCACCAGAAATATAGTGCTTTCAGCCACAGTGGCATCAGCAGCAAGCATCAAATGAGAAAGGATTGAAATAGAGAGCAAGTACTTTTATTTCTCATTCTCTTCTGTGCTTGTCATTGTGCTGCCATTTCATATATTGAGATCACTCAACCTTGACATGAGCAAAACCTGTCTGAGGACAATATGGCAAGTGAAAGAGCAGCTTTTAGACTAGAATCTTCTGAAAACACATTATCTCAGGCAGTTGTGAAAATTCAGCATCTGTCTTCTCCAACTAAAAGTTAAACATCATTTTCCTTCTTGCTTCTATCATGTAAGTGTACACTCTTCCACCTTTGAAATGAGAAACAAAACAAAGCCTTGCAGCCTGTTTGAGAATATCTGCATGATCCAGGCACAAGTAGCCAATTTGCCCTTCTTAGTTTGGAGTCAAGTAGGATCATTCCAGTGATGCACCCTGGATAAGGTACTGAAGCTCGTCAAAACACCTGCTTCGAACGCAGTCCAATTTGATTCAACATAATGAAACTGCTGCCACTGCAAACCATCCCCATACAAATAAGGAGGAAGGTTCTCATATATCAAGAAGCTATAAACATATCTTAGGTTTCATTTCCCCTGCTCTTTTACTGTTGCTATCAAGAGTTACTCACAGACTGTAAATTGGCATAGTAAATAGGGGGAAAAATGAGAGAAAAAGCTTTTTATGCAGTGACATTTCACATGGCAGATTGAAATTTGCAAGAGTGGAGCTCTTTTCTTCACTCTGCCTGTTCTCCTGAGGTTCTAGGTGCAACCTTAAGTGCCTTTTATCTCTGTTTACCCATCAATAAAATGGCAAAATCATACTTTTTTTGTTTTACTGGGTTGCACTGAAGATAAGTGCATTGCAGATTTTAAGTTCCACAGATACTTTAGTAGTGGGCAGTACAGAAGAATCCAAGATAACAGTTACCTCAAGAAAGATGAAATTTAACAAGTTTAGCCAAGGCAAATTCTTAACCAGTGAGCAGACAACAGTCAGACATACATCAGTGGATGACCTTAAAGTATGCCAGCTTCCTGAAAAAATATTTTCAGGTAGGAGAACCCTTTCTTGACTTACAGCTCTTCAGTAAGTGCCCTTATGTCATTTGTGCCTTTATACTTTGACTTTGTTCTGCTGAGTGGGTTGCACTCGGGAGCAGTTTTTGCTTTACGCAGCGGTGCCGTGTGATATGTAGCTCAAGTGAAAACTCAAAACATTTCCTGTAGCTGGTGTTACCGACCCTCACTACGGCTGAGATGAAGACAGGAGGAAGTCTCAAGATCACAGGTGTGCATTGCATGTCTGCCCTACTGCATAGAGGCCATTTATTACATCGCAGGTTAACATATGGTAAAGGAGAAAGAACAATGAAGAAAATTGCAGGGAGACACTGATTTTCTTTTTTTTTTTCCTTTACAGAAAAAAGGTAAGAGTTTCTGAAGATCAGAAGGTTTTAAGCCTTTCTTTGAGATAGAACAGAAATGTCTTACAGGGACATTGAGTGGTTTCTATCCAGGCACACTGCTTCTGTGTTAAGTTTCATCTATCAATGTCCTTGGGAGCGTTTTGAGAACATTAGCTATAATGAGATTAGTTCATGAGGTTAAGAAAGGACAAAAGTTCTGAAAAAAGTGCTAGTGAAACTTTTGAAATTCACACAGAGCTAGAGTAACTTCGATCTCTGGCTGCCCCTCTTGGTTCCTTTTAGGTTATATTTTATTTTTAAATGTAACAGCATCAATAAGATCAGAAAAATGGCATTTGTCTTGTCCAACCTGGTTGATTTCTGGTTGGTGTCGGGTTAGTTTTAATTGATTGTTTCCTGTGTCATTTTACTAGTGATTGCTGACTGAAGAAAGAAATGTATTTGGCCTTGCTGGGCTGGTGCCAAGCTAGAAATGTACTACAGCTACCATTCAGAAAGATGAACAGAAAATAAGGTCTTTACATGACAGGCCATGGCTGAGGTCTTGGGAAAATGCAGAAAAAATTTACTTGAAATCTGGATCCAGGCTGAAATCAGTGGTTAGTAAATTTGTCTTTCAGCTAGCTCAGTACTTTCTTCTCTGTCTCCTGTTGAAATTAGGTTTACGTGCTGTTTAGCTAGCAATGTTTCAGCTACCTCTTTGAATTTCACAACATATTTCCTCTCTGGTATTGGACCAAAACTAATGATGGGAGCAGGGGCAGCTCTCAGGGTCACACATCATCTCCGCTCTCCCTTTGCAATTGCCGCTAGACGAGCCTTTTTGTTGAAATAGCAGGAGAAGAAAGGTTATTGGACTTTGATTCACAATTTGAAGTTCATGATTCTCAATAAATGTTAATGTGAAGGCAATGATGGCAGCAGCAACTTCTCTAGGACAGGCTCTGTGCCTGCTCAGGTGGAGCTGTGTACCAGCCCGTCTATCACACGGGTGACAGTAAAAACTCAGTAAATACCCGGCTTTCTGCTAGGCTCAGCCAGTGTATGAGAGGAAGGGATTGATGGTTTTTCCAGTAAAAAAATATGGTGGGGTAGACTGTTTTACATTTTTGCAAACCTTTGAAGGAATTTCTTTACAACTGAATACGAACAAATAATCGAAATATCTCTTGTTTACTCTGTGCTTAGAAATTACCGATATAGAGAGGTTTTTTAGGTAACTTGTTACATTGTTTAAAGACATTGATTAATTAACAGCTTAAATTTTTGCTTCATTTAAGCTGAATTTTTTAGTCCTTCCCTGCATTGATTCTCAAGGCTGGGATCCTGATGGCCGTGTGGAACAATTAATAACTGTTCTTTTTATAACAACATTTAAGGTTTTGAAAAATCACAATCATAAGTCCCTTCAGTCTTCTATTTTCTACTCGGAATTCCTTCTAACTGTGTCAAGGGTCCTGTTCCTTTATTATCCCATTTGATGTTTTAATGTGGGCTCCATGCAGTTTGCTTACATCTTTCTCAGTGCATTGGTCCTGGCTCCTGTTTAAGACCAGACTCCACTCAAAGGGTCATCAGCATGAAGCAAGGTGGCATGCTTTAATGTGGAACCGATCTGGTTATTTCATGCATTTAAGAGAGAGACCAGATCATAAAGTTCTGCTCACTTAGTCGTCTTATTTTTCCTCTGTTTAAAAACAAAACCTTCTTAAGCCCTGATTTATATTTCCACAGAGCTCATGTTGCCAAGACAACTATAATAAATGTTCTCTTCTGGAAAAACCTCTTGTAGTCCTAAGAAGCTTTCCCAGATATACTATTCAAGCTGAAATGATTGTAAAATGAAATACATAGTGAATTCAGCGGCATTTTTCCATATGCTGTCAATTTAATCGACATGGCGGGATTATTCCCCACTCTGTGTTTGCAGTTGATACTATTCTTCATTTTCATTTGAATGGTATGAAGGAAAGAAATCCAGTAGATTTTTTTTTCTGATGTTTATTGAGGTAAAAAGGAGCAGGAAGTATTTCTGGTCAAATATTTTAGGTAGTAGAAACGCACGTTCTCTATGTCGCTCTGACATTAATTATCAGTATCTTCGTGGGGAAAAAGCGGGGGAGGCTTCATTTCTGGCAGAAATATGTTAGCTGCTAAAGCAAGTAAAGAAATTAACAAGATGGTTGTAGGGGTTTTTTTTTATTGATTTCTGGATTTTTTTCATGATTTTATATTTAACTTTCTCAGCACTGTATAATGTAAGGTCTCTAGGGGCAACAGCACTGACCCTGGTTCAATTCCGCAAATTTGGAAGCCCTAGAATAGAGATATAAGATGCTACCATAATTTTAACAACTACATCAATTTGACCTGTGCTTTAATTCGTTAACAGTAATTAGTCATTGGTCTTTAGTGTGTTTAAAGGTTTGTACTTGTTTATCAAAGAAACGAAATCGTATCACATGAATAAGGGTACACATCACAGCATCCATACTGAATTTACCACACTGTGTCTTACTTGGCATACGAACAATGAGAAAATTTAGATTGTGAGTGTTAATGAAAACCACAGGAAATAAACCGTGTAATATTTTGAATTAAAACAGCTCTGTTTTCATCTTGACTGGATACGCTTTTTGTACAGCTGGTATGGGATAAATTAAATCTGTGGTTGCACACCATAGTGTCCTCTACATAGAGAGTCTTGGCCATAGCATAGACACATAGTCCAGTGAGGAATCCGAGCTCAAGGGGGAGTAAAGGAGTTGAAGAACACAAACCGTAGGTATTATGAAACACTGGACCAATGCTTAGAAAGACATTCAAATTAATAATAAAAGGTATTCCATTTTCATATAAACCCAAACCAACCTATGTAAAATCAGCATTCTTGAAAAAATTCTGTTTAACTGATTAGCTAAAATTTCCTGCACAAAATTGTTTGAATTGAAAAATTTCAGTCATTCCTCTATTTTCAACCAAGGCAGGGGAAAGAGACCTGAGAAAAAAGGAAGTAAAAAATAGACAGAACTTGTGTTCACAGGAACAATTTGGATGACTAGTTTCCAAAATATACTATTTTTGCGAACTGATAAATGCACAAAGGACTTCAGTTCTCCATTTATTTTTTTTTTATTTTTTTCACAACAGCTAGTTCAGCAAGGTATAGAAAATATTTCAGCAGTAGAATGAGGAACTAAAGGGAGTAACCAGGAACGCATGTAACCCTTCCTCCCACCAGCCCTCTAGAGGATACAGAGTACCGAGAAGCTCATTTTAAAAAACTGTCATTAGCAATGACTTTTCAAAAAGGCACAAGTCTTTACAATTATAGCTGTTCTTGTTCTAAACATGTTTCAGTCATCAGAATTTGGGAGATAGAGACATCTGAAAAGCTGTATAACATAAAGGCTGATTAAAGATTCTGCAACTCCAAGAGCATGTGAACACTGCTAAGAAAGAATCTTCTTTCTTCTGTAAAAACACATACCGGTTCTGCATTTATATAAAGTAATCACTTAAGATGGGTAAAAAGAGGTTCCTGGCAACAGCGAGGTCTTTGTGGAGGAATATGTTGCTTTTCTGTAGAGTTCCATCAACATATTCGTATTTCCTTCCAAGAATCTTATTTTCAGAATTAGCATATTTTTTTATATCTCCTCTCAGATACACTATGTCACTTGCTCTACACAGTTCCCATTTATAACTGATATCACATGAGCTTCATTAAGACTCAGAGCTGAGCCTGAGCTGTTATGACACAGGATCACATATATGGGCACAAAATATCTTTGGTAAGTAGAGATTTTTTTTTTAATTATTTTTATTTTTAAGATAGAGTATCTATGCTAAGTATAACCGCGTTCAAAATTGAATAAGGGGGAGTCCTGAATCTCATCAAGGTTCTGTTCCATCCCAGATCACCTTGGCAGAGAGATGTGGATGCAATTTCCCAGAGAATTCTCAAACACTTTCAGCCCCAGGAGCTAAGAAGCTAGACATCAAACTCAAATTTCTTTCATAGTAACCTGCACTTTCATTTGTAGGTAAGAACCCATGCTTTACTTCAAGTAATTTTCTTCAATCAAGGTGGGGAGGGCCCAGATCTGGCTGACAAGTTTAATTGTAGGTTTCCACCTCTGTCTCTGCACAATCACTACCTAATGTCATTTATGAGTTTTATTTATTAAGCTCTGAGCATGGTTTCCCTTGACCCCTCCTGTTCCCTTCATGGGGCACGTTATGATGGAGACTCCGTCTTTTACTGTGGTGCCTTTACGGCGCTGTTCTGTGACCTGTGCCTTAGGCGTGGAATAGATGTTGTGTGACTCTGAACTAGACAGACACCTATTTCATGTTTGCCTGAAACTGGGAGTCCTGGCTTGGGTCATGCACACGCTGACCTACTGTCCTGTACTTCTATGCTCCATATGTCCCTGAGGACATTATCAACACCACCATGACTGCATCTAACACACAGATGAAGAAGCTAAGCTTTAAACTAGACAAATAAAATGCTGCTACCAACATGGCTGTGGCAGACTGGAGCTCAGTGTGGGCTCGCTACCCGAGTATTTATTTATCTTCCTGGGCATGTTTTCTAGCTGAATTGGTCTGCAGCGGCTATGTGGCTAGCAGAAGCTGAACTTAGCTGGGTGAATGCTTGCATTAACCTACAGTACAAGCTTAATGCTTGCAAATGAGCTGCAGGGAATGTAGAACAGAGATGACTGGCACGAGCACAAGAGTGTTGGGTGCTCTTGGATAATCCCTCCCATAAGGTGTTCTCCGATAAATTACTGCATACACTAGCCTTATGAGTTAAAAAGTTAGGAGGAGTAACTTTCAACCAAAGTAAATGGACTAAAGCAATATGATAGGTTGGTGGAATGGTGCACTTCTGATTTACTCTGGTGATTCTATAGCTCAGCACATCTGTATTTCTGTCATGTACAGGCTAAGATTCACAGCTTCTATCCCCAACAAAATGTTGAGAATGTTAATTATACTAAATCTTGCAACTTCAGGCAAAGGAACTAACTCCCAAAGCAGCTGTATTCCAGGAGAGAGGAAGAAAGAAATATTTAACTACCTACTGCTATCACAAGTGTTAAAATATATCATCTCTAATGAAAAAAAGCCTGGTGCATCCTAATAAAAAGGAAAGGGATAAGCAAGAGAGATGTATGAATGGGCAACTTGTAGATGGTGATGGACTCCATAAATCTTACAGCATGGTAGCAGCACAGTGCTGAGTAGCTATTTAATGCACCATGTTACAAATTATAGAATGCAAGACCTGACCCATACAGCCATTTGCTTACTGATGCCACGAGGAAGGGATAAAGCAGCCCTTAGGGCAATCATAATCTCCAACAGGCTGCAAATTCAGTTGCAATCTTCCTCTTTCCTCAGTTATGCTCTTATTTCTTCTTATTTTCTTTAAACTCAGGTAAGTGAAAAGTTCATGCAGGATGAGAAAGGACCCTTTCTGATGCCTTTTGTTCCTTAGATATACCACACAATGTATATCAATGTTAGTCATTACAAAGTTTTGTTGACACACGTATCACTGACACGTTGCTGTCTTTTTGGAAATTTTCCTTCCAGATATTCCACTAGCAAATGTTTACATAGTGCAAGGGATTAGAATGATAAAATAAATAAACATTGTCCAGCTGGATCTGGAAAATCTCAGCTGTTTCACCAATGTGTGTGTATGTATATATATGTATGCATGTATATGCACACACACATATATCAACAAAAAGGATTTGAAATGGAAACCAGAGAGGTTAGCGCAAAACAAGTTGTATTGCTAGTTCTTTAGCTTACTTCACAGAGTAAACTGCCTTCCTCTCTGATTTTCAGTTTTTCTAGAACCTTTGTAATTCACCATGGTCTCCTTCTTGCTCAATTAATAGTTTGTAAAGTGCTTTTGGTTCACATAAATCTATACTTGTATTCTGTTTGAATTTATCACCCCGTTTTCCCTGTAAGCAGTTTACGTTTTTATGCTTTTACGCAGTGAATTCTCAAAGACTTAAGTAGGATGCAAAGTACTACCCGGAAAAAGGTAGAACAGCACTGCCTATACATGAGTGGTTTATGGATTCCAAGGGGCTTCAGGGAGCGCTAGGTTATATATTTGGATTGCAGGGCAAATGGAAAGTTTTGGAACAGCATGTACATCTGGATGGCTTCTTATCGACTCAACTCTGTAGAGACCCAAGAGCCTTGTTTGTCGTACTGTTGGTAGATGGCAGAATGTGAAGAGCTGTAGCATGGTCTCCTTTGCTGGCATAGCAACAGAATCCATCAGCAGGAACACTTCTCACATAGCTTTTGCCACAGTCTAGAAAATGTAAACTTTTGCTTTAGTCTGAATGAGTATTATTCTCACAGTATACAGAACTGGACCTGAAGAGTGAGGTCTGGCAAAGAGCAATTCCCCAGGCTAAAGAAGCTAGAAAGAAAATAATTCTACAGAAAAAATGCCATTTTATTCACTAGTCTCATTTTGCATTTTCTTTTTAATCTGTACAGAAGTTTATGAAGCACTAAAACAGTTATTACAAAAAAGTGCAAAGCGCTATCCAGATTTTGCGGGGCACTGCTGGCTTCCTGCCTGCCTTGGCATCAGAATGACAGGAGGAAAAGGGGAACCTGGTATCCAGGAACCGAGTCAGGTAGGAGATTTCACGTCTGGACACCCTTGAGTCCAGGAACAGCTCACGTGCCTCACCGCATTCAGAGCTGTGAAAGGGGAAGCACAGAGCTCTACCGTTACGTTTCTTCTCCTACTTCATTGCGTGAGTCTCAGCTTGGTCTCAAAACTAAACTGGGCTGCAGTGGCAGTGTGAAAGGGTAAGCTTTGCGAGACTTATACCAAGCAGCAGACCACCCTCAAAGACAAAGCTCGTTCACATTTGGTGACTTTGTGAGAACTGTATCTTTTCTCCATTTGATCTAGAGAAGCTCTGTGCAGCACAACCTGTCTGCGGGTCTCCAGAGCTTTTCCCAGCAGAATGTGGAAAGCGGAGCTCAGGCCAGAGCCAGGCTAATAGCCAGCAGTACAGGAAGCTGTTTGGGTTGCTGCCTTACTTACGTCTGCCTTCGGACTAGCTTTTAACCTTGCAACATATATCTATACGTGTATAACTGGAACATATTGATGTGGCTGGGAAGGAAGTGGCAGAAGAAAGCTTATTGAAAGTTTGGCTAATTTTTCACACACCAGAGACTTCTGGCAGCACTGAGGACTAATTATCCATCAGTCCCACATGAATTACATAGATTTTCACGACACAGGGTTAGAACTACATGAGCAGACAGCTCATTTCACATGCTAATAGCCTTTGATATCCTTCTGCCACGTTTCACAGTCCAATTATTCATTTATTTGGCAAATCAGGCTGAAAGGGAGAGGAAATGCATTATGTTATAGAGCATCTTAGCCACAGAAGTGGCCTGTACTGTAGAAACTGCCCCTTTCTCTTTTTTTTTTTTTTTATTTTTTATTAACAGCTGGTGATATGACTGTTATAAAACTTCGCAGGGGAGGGTCTCAAACCATCTTGGCATCCTGCCTTGAATTCCTGTGGCCTGGCTATTTCACTCAACCAGCTCCTTCTATGGCCTCCATTTTCAGATCCTCTCCTTTCTTTATTCCATGATGCCAGCAACATTTGTGCAGGCATTTAAGCACTTTATTTCCTTAGGTCAGGTTTGATTAAAGTGACACATTAGAGACTGAGCTATGCGGTAGTCCTGTCCTATGTATCCATCCATTATAGGGCACTCTATCCTGTAGCTGTTCTTTTGTTATATGTATGAGGTCCCAGGAGTGGGTGTCTTGTTACCAATGAAGTATCCTTCGTTACCTTTCAGCTAATGTCTCCCTTTTAAAGCACACTATAGGTTTTTTTATTCAGCTTCACCATACTGATGCCTAGGTTTGGAGCTGTTTGATAACTGTTCCGGAATAAATCAGCGTCTTTCACTCTTTTTGTGAGAAGGGCAGAGAAGGGAAGGAAGCACTAGAGAGAAAAAAAGAATAGCAGGTAAAGCTTGAGGAATGAAATTAAAACATGAAGAAAAAGAACCAGGCAATCCTGTTATTTTCTTAAGGTGCACCTCCCAAGCAGGAGGCCAAAGAATCGTGTTCTCGCCTAATACCAAAGTAAATAAAAAAACCTCCCTTCTCGCTCTTTTGTCATATTTTTAGTGGAAGAGGAAAAAGAAGAAATAAGAAATCTCTTATGTTTCTTTGTTGTATAATGATGCACGTGAAAAACAAAGAAGCAGAATGTAGAGAACACAAAATAAAATATGAATGTAAGTTTCATAGGATTGAAGGAAAAAAGCCCTACAGGCATTTTCAAAGGCCCTTGCTGATTACTGTTATTCCTAGCGATTACTAAGTGCAAGCAGAGTATGACCACTGCTTGAATTCTGCGTTTGAATTATTCATCACTTTTACTTTCAAGTAAAATAACTATTTGTAAAGTCTTTAAGCCTTTTAATTTTTTTTCCACTAAAACTTGGAAATCTAAGGACGACTTTAAGATTTACAGGGATGTAATTCTCTGTTAAAAGCCTTGCCTAGTTAGAAGGAAGTACAAGAGGCAGCAAATAGGGCACAAATCCTGAAGTGTGCCTGTAACTTTAGCATCGTGGTACTTCATAGCCTAAATGGCCAAGAAGGTTAAGGGGACAGAGAAAGAGGCATGAAAAGTGCCAGTTGAAGATTTTGCTACAGGACAACGGCAAGGCCAGGAAGGGAACACAGGCTTGAGCCTATGACCCTTGTAGCTCAGTCCCTTGCATGTGTGCCCTCCTTGCTTCTGCCTACTGAATAGTTGGTGTTAAACAATGGAATTACTTTTTCCCATCCATGCAATTTAAAGTTGCTGTCAGCAAGATGGAGCGTCAGAATAATGTCAAGTCTCTTATAAAATTCTTTGGATATATTTTGGAAAATGTTTCATTAGCCTGCAAACTTTTCTGTGTGCTTTTTCATTTCAAAGCTCCACACACAAGCAGTTATTGGTGGCTCACAGCCTTCTGGTTTGCAGAAAATGTGCTGTCATTCACTGTCCACCTAGTTTTTTTATAGTCTGGTCTCCTAAAGAAAGAAGACTACTTCTGTCTGTGTCTGTTTCCTGCAATTCCTGTCTCTCTCAAAGCATTTTTAAAACAGTTGTCTGATTTCATCCTCATTTGACAGAAGTAAAAAAATCTTTAAGAAAATTTACTTTGTACAGATCAAGTGAAAATATAGGCCTAGGAAGAGAGGGGAAACCTTGTTAGTGCTCTGACTGAAGGAGACGCTGCGGGATAAAGCTTTGTTAGTCCTGCTACCCACGGAACTACTCCCCTACCCTCACCCTCCTCCTGTTATTCCTGTGAAGCCCTTCAGATAGCTTAATAGTAAGAGAGGAAGCCCATGGTGTAGGTGTTTTCACAGGAGCAGTCACTGCAATTGTTAGAAAACATTGCTGGATTCCATATAAGTAGAGCTACAAAGGGGACAATTTCCCTCAAATCCTATTTCCCCCCCATCCCCCCAGCTGTTTAGAACTTAAATATTTTTGGCACTTTGGTTTTTAAAACTGTTTTATTTCTTTTTCTCCGTGCTTGTTTTCAAGGAGAGGGTGGGGAGCGGGAATCAAACATAAAAAGAAATAGAAAAAACCCCGGAGTTAATTTCTTACTTTCTGCCACTTTCACTGAAGTATTCCCCCAAAAATGTTCCAGTTATTTATAGAACTTTTAGTCATACCGTGGTCTGTCTCCTCTCATGGTTCAAACCATTTAATTCTGGGAGACCTGCTGGCCCAAACTAGCTTCTTCATGAGAAATGACTATTATTAGGAAAGGTTAAAATTTTTCCTTTTCCTCTGGGACATAAATTGGCAAACTCTCCAGTAATCTGTCTTGACTATATTGATTTGTACTTCCAATTTGAGAACAGTTTTTTGTTAAAGTATCCGTTTTGTTTCAAATAGGATATATGGTAAAAGTCACTATATTTTATTTTCTGCTCTGTTGCTAATGATGAGATGTCCCTAATGTCTGAAATTTTTCTAGCAGAAATGAAATCTAAATCTATCAGCTAATAATAGCTCTCTCAGGGATTTGAGGCTTTTGAATCCCTTTACACAGTATTTCCACGTATTATTTTGTTCTCGTCTCTTGGCAGGTGTTCCAAGGCTGAGATTTCACTTTTTAAGGTACCATGAATAGTGTCTGTGGAATCTGAATGACTTCGGTTTGCTCAGCTGAAAGGAAAGCTAAGGGCAGTGAGGCATCTTGTTGTATTTTAGCAGCTCTGGATTTGCTACGAGAGGCGTATTTTTTTAAGATGGATAAGATATGACAGGGTGTCCATTAGGGCTATCCCTTTTTAGCCTTCTTTATTAAATGAAAATGTCTAATGATCTTAACTGCTATTTCTGACCGGGGCCTAGAAATCAAATATTACGTCCCAGACTATGCACACAACCCTTCTCAAACATATAAAAGGAATAATCAAATGTACCTCTGAAAAGAGAAAACTATTAACTTTTATTTTCTAGGGGAGGAATGCACTCATATGTCCTTGTAAAGATTAAAGGAGAAACTTTTTTTTCAATTAGATCCATTACTTGAGGAACAGATGCCTTAGAGTTTGAAATTGCATTGTGCAAAGAGCTCAAACATGCTGCACAGAACACTACCCAAATGTACAAAATGACTGAGTAGGGTGTTTTCAGCTCTATTTTTTATGACACAAGAAACCCCGAGAGAAGAAAATCTTTGTTTTGCCTTAGGGAGGACATGCAGGCTCAGTGGAGGACGAGATTGCTAATCACAGATAACACTGTAATGACTCTTGCCAGAAAGTAGTCAGCTCCACAGAATAATAGGATTAAAGCCTTCCCTTCTGGAAGAGCAAGCAGTGCACCAGAGCTGAACTGTCCTCTGCAAGCATGTGGTAAAAATTCAAGACTGGGTATGACCATGGCACACGGTTCCTACTGCTGCAGTTGAGCAGGCAGCTTTACTCTCTAATCACCTTTTACATGAACATGGAGTTTTTCGTGGCTTTTCCATAGGAGTGCAGTGCTGGCTGCTGAGACCCATCTTCAGGTGTCCCCTTCCTTTGGAGCGGGAGAATAAGTGAGGCCTACAAGTGAGTAGGCTTTCCTCCTACAGCAGATGGTTCAGGACATAAGCTTGCATTGCTGGCCTGAAGGGATTTGGTGATGGAATGTAGAAACTGTCACCCTCAATCATTGCTTCAATGCTGGTCTAACTGTTGTTTCTGAAGATTTGACATCACTGACTCAGTAGTTTAAAGTCTGAGGTGCTTGTGAGATGATCTTGTGGTTAAAATATGTTTCCTAATGAAAGTTTATTTCCTATGGGGGCGGGTGAGGAAGTGGAACAGATTGCCCAGAGGAGTTGTGGATGCCCCATCCCTGGAAGCGTTCAAGTCCAGGCTGGATGGGGCTTTGAGCAGCCTGGTCTAGTGGGAGGTGTCCCTGCCCAGGGCAGAGGCGTTGGAACAAGATGGTCTTTCAGGTCCCTTCCAGCCTAAACCATTCTATGATTCTATGAAAGAAAAAAAATTAAAATATCTTTTTCACTTATGTCAAAAGAAAACCTTGAGTGAAATGATCTTAGAGGAGTGTCTCTTTGGTAAGGAATATCCCTCCAGGGCTACCAGTGCTGTATCTTTTCAATAGTTAAGTAAAAGAGCGCATTTACTACAGGTGTCAAACAGCACGTTTGCATTTGTTGCAAGTCACTTTAGAAAGAAATTTGCTTGAAAACTGTATTTCAGAAGTTTTTCCTATACTGCAGTAGTATTTAAAATAATAAGGAAGGCAGAAATTAAAATGTTCATACCAACAATGCTAACAACTTCCAAGTTTTTCTTAAAAAAAAATAAATCTGTGTAGATGGGCGATGTTACCACTATTGAGATCAGTATGAGAACTTATTATATGTGAAATCACTTCAAGTTTGTAAGTTTGGGGTTTTGGTCAGGTGGTAGAAAGTGGCCATCAGATTGTCTGTGTATTTTGCCTTTGTAACACCTGATCCCTGATTAAAAACCTTGTAATGCGATGGAGTTAACTGAGTGAGCCAAAATACTCCAGACTCTTCCTACAGCACATGGGTTGTCTTTTCTACTCAGCACTATACTTCATCATTTGCTGTTATATTTTATGCTGTGGTATGTCAAGTAATGGGAACCACATAGGTCAGACGTCACTGCATTACTGAGATTTTTAAAGCGTTAAACTATTCAAATGTCTTTTGAGGAGCAGGCGCTTTTAAAAAGCAATACCTTCTGTCTGCTATCTGGTCATGTTTTCTGTCATCTAGATACAGTAGTATTTTATTTACATTACCAGCTGAGAACAACTTTTCTTGACAATTACTTGAGCAAATTAACGCAAGAAATATAATTTGTCTGCTTCCGATACTATTTCTAATATTGATTACAGAAGGAATGGAGGTAAGGGAGGATTAATTCACAAATTCTCTTGAACAAATAGGGAAATGCTTTACATTTACAATAGGGAACCGTTCTTTCAAGGCAGTGATTGAGATAAATAGTCTAATTTTGTGATATAGGCTGTCAAATAAAGTCCTTGGGAGAGTATTTTGAGTAATTGCTCTAAGCGGAGCTCTTTGTCATTAACCTGAGACACGCTCTCCGGTTGTTATGGCTTATGTTGCGAACAGAAGACTGAGCCTAAACTTGGGACATAAATTTTCTGACACTATCTTGTTTTGAAGATAATGCAGTCGATAGCTGGGAGAAAGCCATGCAGCTGGAAAGCAGTAATTGCCTTGCCTGGCAAAGAAATACCGTCTCTCCTTTGGTTAGAGGCATGCAGGGAGCAGGCTGCAAAGAGTCAGGGATAAAGTAGCCAGGGGCAAGATCTTCATCTGAGGGCTCGCGGTGACTGTGGCCAGCCACGGCCGGGCTGGGGCTGCCTTTGCTTTTGTCCCGCACGGTTGTACCACGTACCGATGCTACAGACACATTTTTTTTTCCCAAGCGCGGCAGCTGAAGGGAGAATAAATGATGGCAGCAGGTGAGGAGGCCTGCTGTTCCCACTCACAGCCTCCCTCACGGGGCAGAGTGATGCACAAGTGGAGAGTAATGGATCAAAAAGGTTGAGGGACATCCCAGTTCTCTGTTACGAACAGACCTGTCACCACCGCTTACGCAGTGTGTTAACAGCCGATCTGTCACCCACTACTTAACACACAAGGACTAACAGGGAAACGCAATCCCTAAACCTGCACAGATTAAATTTAAGTTATACACCAGGTATAATTCATCAAAAGCTTTTTTTGTCTTGACTGTGAAACTGCACAGGCTGAGTCAACAGCAAACCCCATCTTTTAGCAACGATCTGGAGCATTAGGCTAGCAAAATTTGGAAGCCGGAAGAATCCAGGATGTGATTTCCATTCCCATTAAATAACGAAACTAATCATTTAAAGGAAATTAAATCCGTGGACCAAGATCTGAAAACTGTCTAAAATAAGGAAAATTGTAAAAATGTAAAAATCAATTGTTCTATAGAAATTACAATAGAAAATGTTATAATTTCTCACTGAAGAAAAGTCTAAAAAATTATCCAGTTGTTAGAAGGTACTGGTGCAGAGGTGAATATTCACCATGTGGCATTTTAAATTTCTTGAAAAGGTGGTAAAAACGGTGTTGATAGAGTGAACCTTTCAGTAGCTGAATATAATTTATAGTTATCTCATGACATATTCAAAAGATATGAATATTTATCTTAATTTTGCATTAGGCTTAATTTGAGCTTCTGTAAAACATTAAAGATAAGTTGCAACAAAGAATCGATAACAAACTGAGCATAAGCATAGCTCTTATTAAAAAAAATACCACGTCATAACTTAATAGTTATAAATGGCTTTCATGTGGTAGAATATATTATCTTTCACTACATGAGTTTATATTTTTCAGCAGACAGGCTGTAATTTGATACTCTTGCTTTCTTGGAATAACAAGTTGTCATTTCAGAATCTTTTTTTTTTTTTTTTAAACTCAATCAGGTAAGATATATTGCCATCTTTATGCTTATTATTTCAAAATTTAATTCTGTATGGCTGAAGCAGACAGAAGATCCTGCCTGGAGGGAACATGTTGATGGCCCCGTGCCTCGACTGGATATTCTTTCTGGTAGAAATGTGTTGATTCTTTTTACCCCAAAAAGAAAATGCACAAATCAGTAATAAAAAAAGTCAAGAAATCTACAAATGACCGATCAGTTGGGCTGCTGCTTATTTTGGGCATTTAGTATGAGACCCCTTGAATTGATTTCAGAGGAATTTACTGGAGGAGCAGTCATCTCTAGCAGTGTCTCAGATTTGGGACCCAAAGTCACTCTGGGAAACCTTGTGGTAATCTTTAATGTTAAATCTGTAGAGTCTCTGTCCCTGTTTCAGATGGCGCCCATCAGATGGTGCATATCTTTGGTGACACAACTTACCTTCATTAAAAACATACGTGTTGCATACGTTGCTCATCCAAACAACCACTTCCTCCCAGCTGTATCTCCTTGAATTGGTATACACTGTGTGTGCCAAATACAGACCCTGAAGTCTCAGAGGAGCTCCACCTCTACAGCCATGCTGTAATGTAAACCTCTTGGCATTTCTAAAACAGCAGTTCCACATATCAAAGCCATGCTTGTCTCAATTTGTTTTCAGATTTTGTCATCTGCTGTAACAGCTGTCTCTTAAGTAGCACAGAACAGGCTCTGCGGACAAATCTCACCATGGGAATTCTCCTCCAAGGGAAATCTTGCACTGTGGCAATTAACAGCTCACATGCTCGAAGTGGTGCATACCAGGCGTGTCACGCTGATGAGACGTTAGAGGAGCCCTGACATGGAAAGTTGATGTGCTTCAGAAACGGGTGTACAACAGCACGTGAGTACCTCTTCTGCGTAGTAAAAGATGCCAATGCAGCACATAGAGCGATGTTCAAATTGAGTATCTATGAATGGAATTGAGAATTGGTGTTCTTAATTGCTTAGCTTGTGCTTCATTCTGTTGTTTTGTGTAGGTTACCCAGCTGTCTCGTTGTTTTCCAACTGTGAGTGAGAAAATATTTCTCATACTTTCCTACAGATGTTGGGGGTCCCAGTGAGGCTTGGATTCACAAAAGCTCTGTTAGAGCTTTACTGAAACCTCTAGTGCAGGAGGTCTGATGGAAAGCTTTGATATAGGGAGTCTAATTTCCGAATGACCTCAAGTCCTGTGCCATACTTGCCGCCTTTTTTTTTTTTTTTAACTCTATTCAGAAGCCATTGTCATAGCAACTTCCCCTTGAGTTGTCTTTAGGTGGCTACTTTTCATCTTCAGGGCTATCTATGTTACTCTTCTGATTTTACCTGAAATATTCAATGAGGACTTCAAGACCTAGCCTCCAACTTTGTTTTCTTAGCTTTAGGGAATAAACAAACATAATTTAAAAAAGCATATTTGTATGTCTGTACCCTGCAAAAGATATGACTAGCTGCTTCTACAGTTACATGATAAATAACAGAGTACAACATCCTGATTTAGAAAGATGTTATACTTAACATAATAGTACAGAGATAATAATTTTAATTTTAGAATTTTAGTTTTTCAGGAAGGGGAATATAATTGAAATATAGTCATAATACAAATAAATATAACAAAATGCACAATACAAAAATCTAATCAAGGCCAAAAACTGGAGCAGCTTTAAAAATGGGACAAACACAATCACCCTAAAACAGTTCTAAGCCTCGTGAGAGCTTAAAACAGCTTGTAAAATTCAAGGGTTCTCCTCCTGTCTCCCCACCTACTGCTACTGCAGCTGTTCCTGCAAAAGGTTCATTCTGCAAAAGTTAGTTTTAGTACCAGTTGGAAAAGGAGACTGAAATATTTTTGCTATGATCAGACTAGATGAATTTCACACCTCGCTGTAAAAGAACTGGCTGGGCCAACAGCAGTCAAGTCACACTTAATCCTTGTTCTGAGGGTTTAAGGGAAACACAAACCCTGTGATGATTCTCAGCTGAAGAATAAATGCAGGGCAAATTCTGTCCCTTCCCTCTGGCTACCGGGATGTCTTGCAATACATAGGAAGTAATGAAAGGAAACGCAATATACAGCAATTTGCAGATCATTGAGGCTGACTTGGCGAGGGCTCTCTCTGTATTCCATGAAGTTCAAGTTGTCATTGCTATATACTGTATCCTTTCCGCATCCGTTTGCAAAAACGGGTGTTCAGGTTCCTGTTGCTGCTGCTGCACTAAGGGGTTGAAAGGGACTGGCAACACCGAGCAGACATGGACTTCCCCAGTCCCTGGCTCAAGTACTTGAGCTAGTCTTACAGGGAGGATTTTGGTACGTCTGTTCAGGCTAATTGGCTTGACAGCTAATTAAAGCTAATGAGCCTGAAGCACAAAATAAACATGACATCTATGCTCTGCCTTTTATAACTCTGGCATTTCCCTCATTTTGGTGAAGCCTATTCATGTCACATAGATTGAAATACCTAGTTGATCTTGTTACCCATATGATTGCCCCAAGCACATAGTAATGCCTCTTTTAATGCCAAGAAGCGTATGAATAGCACAATTTAAATCATGGTAGTGTTAACATGGATCATCCCAGTGGGGTTTCTCCCGTTCATTCAGAAATGTGGTTGAAGGATCGAACTAAACCAATGATTATTATTAAGTGGAAGGAGACATGCATGGAAGAATTGTCTTCAAATAATCTGTAACATAGTGAAGTTTTGAGATGGATGCAATGGGTATTGAAAAGGAAATAACTGCTAAAAATAATGACTGAAATTATGATCTCTTAATTCATATCATAGCATCTTAGAATGGTTTGGGTTGGAAGGCATCTTCAAGATCATCTAATTCCAACCCCCCTGCCATGGGCAGGGACAACTCCCACTAGACCAGGTTGCTCAAAGCCCCATCCAGCCTGGCCTTGAGCACTTTGAGGGATGGGGCCTCCACAACTTCTCTGGGCAACCTGTGCCAGTACCTCAGCACCCTCACAGTGAAAAATTTCTTCCTGATATCTAATCTAAATCTACCCTCTTCCAGTTTGAAGTCATTACCCCTCATTCTATCACTACATGCCCTTGTAAAAAGCCCCTCTCCATCTTTTCTGTAGGTCCCCTTTAGGTACTGAAAGGCTGCTATAAGGTCTCCCCAGGGCCTTCTCTTCTCCAGGATGAACAGCCCCAACTCTCTCAGCCTGTCCTCACAGGAGAGGTGCTGCAGCCCGTATGACATTATGAAAACATGAATGGCTGATTCGTGAGTTGTAGAAAGAATAACCTTAGTACACCTGAGCTGGTTCTGCTGCACATTATGCCAAGTTTTACTCTATACTGCTGAAATATAACCATTTTCTTCACTGTTATTAGCAATTAAAATTACTAAAATAACAAAAATAAAAAAATTGTCCATCAGTTCACTCATAATTGAGCTACACTTTCCAAGGTCTAAACAGGATGCTTGAAAATTAAAACGCTGACCTGAGGTCTCCATGTCCTGTTTTGCTGCCAAGACACAGAAGATCCACTGCATTACTACAGTATGTGTTTGGTAGGGGGAACAAAGTTCCAGAAAGGTTTTGGGCAACACACTCCTGCCAGTCTTTTCCTTCTGCAGCTGATCTCCAGACTCTAGAGTCTGTTTGAATAGAATTGCACAGGCATTGCAGTTGTACGTAGGCTCTTTGTTCTGTTTCTGGTTTTAATTTTGCCTTTACAGGGAGGCTTTGGACATGTAACGTCATCTCTCTGGCTGAATTCTTGGTCTGTACAATGGGAATGGTTATTCTTCCTTATTCAATTAATTATTTAGAAGGCTAGATGAAGCAGAACTGCCTTTTCAGGTGTCACTTTTATTGCCAATAGTGAAAATAATGCTACCATATCAGGTTCATTCTAAACTCATTGTCGGTATATAAATGACTACAAACACTGCAGACGAATTGGAGCCTGTACCTTCCATAAACCTGAACTGTTTATGAAAGACTCAGATACCACAATGGCAAGCATCACAGAAAAATTTACATACAGTTACAAACCTATGTGACTTTTCTCTACTTCATCGGTTCCATCAAGCGTTATTTTCAAGGTATCCACTTTATTAAGTAACCTCGTAAAAAGAAAAAGACGTGCAAAACAGAGCACCCAGTTCATTGAGACTGATCCCGATTAGGACATCCAAGTCCCGTAATAACACAAATAGATAACATACATAGTTATATTATTTATATAGGTATGTTTAATGCATCTTTTCAATCAATATTCTAGGACGAAATCCTCACCTATATCCTTGTGTATCAGGGATGTACGCGCTTGGAAAGAGGCCATAAGAGAAGTATTAAATTACTTTAAAAAAAACCCCAAAGGCAACACACTCTTTGTTTTAAAGGAAATTAGTACAATTGAGTATGAAACAGCACCTTACATGCCAGCAATTCACACTGCATGAGTTTACCTGGCCAGAAAACTGTAGTGCTGGAAGAATGCAGTGCTCAACCTGGAAAGGTTTCAGCTATGTATTGATGGGATAAGGAATTGTGAAGGTTAATAGGAGCTTTTGAGGGGAGGGGAAGGGAAGAGAGAAGTAGGTGGATTTTCTTGGGTAGTTGTTCCATTCACGAAACCGGAGATAAGAAGCATGTGTGAGAACCCGAGGGATGAAGGATGGGTTAATTGTGACCCAGAAAGTATTTTAAGTCCTTTTTTTATAGGGGAAAACATTGCCCTAGCTTTCCTTGAATTTGTAGTCAGGGGTTCCCATGAGCCTGTTTTGTTCTACCACTGTAAGCAGGACAGGAGATATTCAAAAGCCACTTCTTTCATATTGCATGGCTCTTCCTCTTGGGGTTATTCAACAGACTTACAGTTCCCACTGCTGTCATAGTATCATAAAAGAGGCTGTTTGCCCCATATTCTTTAATACAGGATTGCATTGTTTCTGATGACATATCAGCTTTGATGCATTCAACCAGTTCCTAAGTAAATGAAGGATGTTCAGTGTGTCCTTGTTCATGTATTACAATATATTATTAATTTTACCTACTGAAATAAACCCACCATTTCCTTGGATTAAATATGTAAAGAATGGGCAGACCTAGAATTAAATAAATTTTTCTAGTGAACATCCCTTCCTAAAAGTAGTAGGTGAAGGTTTCAATGTTTTATATGGCATGCTTAAATTATAATAATTTTTTTAGACTACTTTTCATAGTCTGTATGGTTTCCCCTTTGCAATTTCACGCTCATTGAAAATGGTAAAATGGTTATGATACCTGCTTTTTAAAGCCTTTTATTAAGCTGCTTTGTCTCCAGTTGGGGAAAAAAATAATTTTATATTATATGGATAGGAAGATTCCAGGGATCTATTTCAGCCTGTCATCAACTTGCTAACAAATTATATGATTATTATTATTCAGTATTGTCCTCCAATGATTCTGCAGTGCTCAGTTCATAAGCAAAATAAACTGACTTAGACAAGACTTCATGCCAGAGATATTAAAGGAACTAATCTGTACGCCTGCCTCATTAGGAGGAATTGCTCAAGAACATGTTGTCCTTATATACAGATTGCCCCTGTAAGGCTGCCAATGCCAGCAAGACCTTGGGTGCATCTGTCAAGACTGTAGACTTGATACATTTTCTTGTGTGTATTTGTGCGAAAGTGCAAAAAATTTCTGAATAATTTTGTTTCTGTGAGTTTACTCCCTTTGCTTCTTGGATCATATAAGAGCAAGCATCTGGAATCAGGCCAAAACACTTTTTAAAAACAGGTTAAACGGTAAAGTCTCTTTTCTCCTATCTACAGGAACCTTTGCTGATAATTGAGTTAATATTGAAAGATAATTTTTTGTCTGACAGATTTCAGCTCTTGCATGCATTGGATAAGTCAAAGAATAAGTTCATTTAAATATATTAGCCAAGCAAAAAAAGATTTAGCAACTGTAAAAACAATAATTGTGCAGATTGTCAGGACCTGTTATTTCACTATCTCAGTATACAGATGACTTTCGGGTACTTTGCTAGAAAGGCTTCTTCAGGACAGGAGTGCTCTGTGGTACCGCTGGTTGCTTGCATTGAACTATTCACTGGTTCTCGAGGTACTCGGTGAGAGTTTTCTTCTCGCTACTGCACTGAGCATCACTGCAGCAGGCTCAATTGCTCAATTTTGCGCAAGAGTGATTCCACATTAAGAGTGTTGACTCTGTCCAACAGATTTTGTGATCCTTCCTTTAATGGCTGCTATTGTCTTTTGCCACCTCCTATTTGTTTTCAATCTGCTTAATATATGCCTTATCCCGCAGTGTTCCCAAAGCTAATAGTTTATGAGACATCTTATTGTAGTAGGGCTACATGACTTGCATAAATCTACTAAAACAGTAGTCTATTGCGTATTGCCTTCAAAATCTAATAAGCATTCAACTTTGTTGCTCAGCCAGCTGGCAGACCTTTGTGATATCATTCTGATTTTATGACGAAACACTGATGTAAATCAGTGATAACTAAAGCTAACTAAGCTGAAATAACAAAACTGAATCAAAGAATCAAAGACCAAGCAAAGGGTTATACAGAGTGACATAAACAACGCACACAGGAAATGAGTGATGGCACCCATGAGGGATGCCACTTTGGGATCCCAGTCTGTTCCGCTGCATTTGTGTACATGCCCATTCATTCCCATCACATCAGAAAAGCCTTGAGCATTGACACTGTTTAATGCCAACGTTTAGGGTGGCAGATGGGGTTTGCATGATAGTGTCGCTGTGGGCAAGACATGTAAGTTGAAATTATGAACCCAGACCCCAGTGTCTCTGTTGGATCACTAGAAGTAATCTTTCAAAATGGAGCCATTCCTCCCACAGAGGATGCTCTCAACCAAGCCAAAGTACGCATGTCCTGCAAAGCTTGCATTGTAAAATATGTGAAAGGGACAAGTCTTGTTCTTGAAAGAGGATAGACTAGTTGACCTAACAGATATTTTCCCTTCAACTTCTGGATTTAATGAGAAAATGATAAATAATCTTTCCTAGCAATCCTATTTTTCAAATAGACACGCTGCTGCAGGAAAGAACCAGAGACTCACTTCAAATACAGAGAAGCTGAAAGCTTTGTGATCAACGGTATCCAGCAAGTAATGCCTGGAATACTAAGTCCTTGTTTTCCAAAAGGTAATGGAAGAAAGCACAACGATAAATGGAAGGAAACGTGATGCGTTGCTTACAGATGTAAATTCGTCCAAACACAGTATTTCAGAAGTGAGCGCTCAGGATGGGCAGGCATGTGTGCATTTTAATCAGAGTCGAATGGTTAATCACAGAGCTGGTTCTCAGACGTTAAAGACCTCAACCCTGCGTCCAGCTCCTGCTGAGAGGCTGCCTCCCTAGCTAAGCTTGGCCATGGTGGGTATAACTTCTGAATCTGTCAATCAGAGGATTTCCGGCCAACCTAGTTCACAACCCCAGACCGCTACCAGCGAGGACTCCTGTGAGGCTAAACCTTGCAGGTCTCACAGAGCCAGTTCTGTTACAGAATGTTGTCACTCATTTCCCTGTGCTGATTCAGCAAAGGTAGAGAGGAAATGTACTCTAATTTTGAATTTAAGAGTTACCTCACAGTTTTTGAAGTTATCAAGCAACTCTTTTGGGGATAAATAACAGCTGTCTTTTGTCCTTTTACTACAAAAGGGAAATTGATGTAATTAACGTCAGACAACAAGATTGTGCTTTGCTGTGTAATGGGAAGGTGATGTTAAATTCAGCATTTGGTGAATGCAGACTAAGTTTATCAGATGGTTAACCAAATTGAATACCTCTACTGGCACCCTCTTTTAGGACAGTGATACTATCAGCCTTGGGATTGAAAGCAAGAGCATTCCAGCCTTGCCATTGTGTTTAACATCGATCTGTAAACTAATGTGGTCTAGAGTTGGAAAAAAGGCACTGCCATAATATTAAGGAGATAAGGGCTCTTAGTGATATTGATTTAGTTCTGCCTTGCAACAAGATAACTTTTTAAAAAACTTCTGACAGTCAGATGTCTTCAAGGACGAGTCAACTTGTTTTAATGCACATGCGGGAGGGAAGAAACCAGCGTCCCTAGTGGGAAGGAGAGAGCTATCTCAAAAAAAGTGATTTAATTGATTTCTGAATCCCCCTCCAAGACTGAACTGTTATACACCTGCAGAATTTTGTGCATCCAGAGATAGGCAGAGTCCGCTGCCTCTGACTTAGCACTCTTCCTTTCCTTTTTTTCCCCTCACTCCATCTGTTCGTATAGCACCTGTATTTCTACGCCTCACTGACTCACCATCTGTTTCTATAATTTGTATCTTTCTCCTCTGCTCATGCCCCTTAAAATTTATAATAGAGGTAGGGAGGCATTAGGAATGAGTGCCTCAACATGCTCATCCTACGAAGTCTTTACGCTAATGCTTTCAGTTCCTGCCTGCTGCAGCATCTCTCAAGCCTGTTCCTGCTCCTCCAGGGCAACTTAGACTATTTCTAATAGCCCGCCATATGGTTCCAATAAGCAGTTAAATCTTCTTTCACCCAGCTGTTGCTGCTGATGCAATTTGGTACCTTTGTCCATGTACATTCTCCGGTGGAGAGTACAGTCCAGCAGCAGGATCGCTGTAGACCACTGTGTGCTGGTTGTAGCTGCCAGTGACTGACTGACTTAGCTCGTGGTCTACCGACAAAATAGATTTCTTTCTCAGCTGGATGTTACTAGGCCTGGAGGAAAAGTATGTCCCTTTCTACGTCGATATTGGCCAGTCAGGAAGTTTATTCTCACCCCTCACCTTTCTTTCACAAAAGCCAAATTTAAAAAAAAAAAAAAAAGAAAAAGCTGCCATTCGATGTGAAACATAATGCTGCAAATTGATCCTATAATGTATTAAAACTACACCACATTAAGTGAAGATTTAATTGCATTCATGTCTCTCATCAAAAAAACCCCATAAAATACAGAGAGGCATATTAGAAATTTAATATAGAGTGCAAATTCTCATGCTTAATAGTTCAGTAATACCACTTATGCTATATCAGTTAGACACATCACGCAAATAAAATGATACGTTATCAACAAACTGATACTTGCTTAACCTTGCCTAGAGAAACCCTTGAGATTATACTTCGCAAACATTTTTGTTCATGTAGGAAACCAGCCAAAAAATATGGAAAAGTAACCTGCTGTACAAACATAAAAACTCAGTGAAGTTTTTGCCTTTTCAGTCTGTCTCTCTTTGGACTATATTGTCTCATGTTTGTTTCTCTACTTGTACAGCTGCCACTAGCAGCTTTGTCTGCTCCCGGGTATTTTCTGTTCCTCTCCTTGTTTCACCTGTACTAGTACAGCACAAAAGCCTGCTCTCTGATGCACGCTTCTATAAATGATATTAAAGTAATCCACACACTCAGGTTCCGCATTACAATACTCCAGAAGGAAAGACAAGCTGCATAAATGGACAGTATTAAGGCCTCGAGAACCTCAGAACTCCAACTATATTTTAACACACATGATCTTAAATAAAGTCACAGCAACAGTTAATTATAGGGTGGCACTGTAAGTATCCTGGCCAGAGGAAAGGTAGCTTGTGTTCCTACATCATGTATGATCTGGTATGATGAGTATTTGGTTACAGCTGCTGTTGTGCCGCTGCTGAGAAAGTTAAAGATTAGATAATTTTTTAAAGAATGATCCAGGATTCATGAAAACCAGCAGAGCTGCAGATTGTAACGCCATTGTCATAAGGGTGAAACTTTGTAAGATCCAAGGCGGCTTTTTTCCAAACTAAGTTATAGCCATTTTCTTACTGTAACCCCCCTCTGTCAATCAACTGATTATCAAAATGGAAAATCTTCAAGAGTTATTATTCCAAAGGACTGAGTCTCTCTGCCATTTTTAGTTTATCATAATGCAATTCAATCTGTCACTGAATGTCACTTTGCTCATATAAACTTTGCTTGTAATGCTTTCAGTGTAACAAAATATAGTCGCTCCCACCGTTTCTTAATCTTCTGCTGGTATTCAGGCCATTTTAAGAAGGTGACCTAGTATCATTCTCTCAGGCATTCAGTTAATCTGGTGCAAAAGAACTTTAAATAAGTAGCTGCTATAGTCTGTTTTAGTGGAGAAAGACCCACAGTTTTGTACAAATACAAATGCCCATGCTGGTTACCTGAGACAGAAACTGGAAAATATGTATATTTATAATTAATGTCATGCTTTTACAGGGCCTTTCATCTAAAGCTCTACATGTACTGTAGAAATATTAACCCCCACAATACCCTTTGCACAGAAGTAAATATGAAACCCATGGAGTACATGTGACTTGCTCAAGGTCACAGACCCAAGGCTGCACACGCGTCTTGGCTTTAGGGCTTCTGCTCTAATAGCTATGCTGCAATCCCAAACTCTCAGAAAATGAGCAAATAAATAAATAATCTTTTTCAATGGTCTGGTAGGACTGGCTGGAAATGAGGTGTAGTTCAGAAGACTGCAAAATAACCTCATGCAGGTGTGTCAATTTGAAACTCACTTTAATTTTGTATGGAATTATAACAGTAATGAAATGAGATTGAACTCGAATAATGAGCTCTAAATTGAGAAATGGTGTGATAATGTTTTCCATGGTTCAATTAGTCAGCCATCTGTAGTACTTTCTAGTAATAGTTACGTTGCCTGGTTTAGAAGAGATTTAAACGCCTCTGTCTAGTTTTCAAGAACACGTACACATTATACAAGAGATATTGGGCATCGTGAGGAAAATATAACAGGAAATGTGTGTGCATTAACCCACATCCAACGGATCTAAGTTTAATAGGAAGCCAGCCTGAACATTCAAACTGTTAAGTGGAAAAAAAATAATCTGGATATAACTGAACCTGCACCATGCATTTCCTTTGTAACCACCTACTCGAAAAACTTACCTCAGACTTGAACATCTTTTTGCCTTCAGTCTCTGTTTCCACCGTGGAGCCCCAGTCTGGATGTTGCCTGGTGTACTCCCACTCAGGAGGGACAAGTCTAGAACTGTCTCCTCTCACATTGCAGCAACATTGCAAAGCTCTGATTCCTAACATACAGCTTAGCCCCAGTATGGGACATTTTATCCTCAGTATCTTGAGTTCATAAGGATCTCATCCTTCATCTAGGAGGGTCTAACAAAGTAGAGAACTGGGATATTTTTATTATACTTAGACTTAGATGATAAGAAAAGATGTTTCTGTACTGCAGGAGTATCGGCCTAAGGTGAGAACCAGGTAACGTGGGAGTTTTGAAGAAACTGGAGCAAGCTGAAGAAGGTAAAGCAAATCCGATCTGATTGTCCAAAGAAGAAATAGCTCTGTCTTTTGTATTTCCTGGCGCCTGATACTAATCCAGAGAAGACTGGCGAGATGACACTCCAGGTTTCAAAATGGCTAATACAGAATTCATTAGAGTCTGGAAGGCAGGAATTCTTTCGCAAAAGGGAAGGTAAACCACTGAAGAAGGTTGCCTTATGTTTTAGTTGATGTGAGAGAGCAGTTACTGCACCATCCGGGGAAAAAAGGCAGTGAAAACTCTCTTTTTAAAAAGTTGAACATAATCTAGGTTATGTCTTTCGCTTTATTGATAGTGATAAAAAACTGGTTAAATCTACCACTTTGTCATTCTTGCAATGCACACTGAAATGTGTTGCATTGACACATCAATCAGGATTTAAACACATGCTAATTAGTTGACAGTGCCTGCCACTGAAAGGGCACTAACCTGATGCACAATGACCAAAGTGTATTGTCTAAATACTGTCTATTAAAACAGTGTTTATTTATAATAATGTTGACCTGCCCTTGACAAACATTCATTGTCCTATTGCACTGTTGCAGTTAGTAAATAATTTGCTCATGATTACCTGTCTCTAAATAGCTGAATCTTTCCGTAAACAAAAGAGAAAGTGTTTTATGAACTTTTTTTTAAGATAAGGAAGGTGAGCTTCCTTCTGGGAAAGCATGTTAGTAGTGAGCCTGTTTTGCCTATGGGAGTGCATATAAGCATCCCTGAAATTCTAATTTAATTTTTCTTGTTTTAAATTAGAATGAACATCACACCACTAGAGATCCTCCAGGACCACACTCAGACAACTGAAGTACTGATGATTCTATATTATAGAATCATAGGGTTCTCTAGCACTTAAAATGTTGTCTTTTTAGTTGCGTGTGATAAACACCTTACACATCTTTGCATTTCACCTGTCTTGATCCTAAGAGACTGTCGTGGTTTGGAGATGCTGGGAAAACCTGTTGCGTGAGATAAACTCTTGTGTATTATATTATCTTATTGTCAGAGGCTTTGAACGAGACTTGACTGAAATGGTGACGAGGTGGAAGGTTTGTGATTAATATGTCTCACATTTAAATACAATTTAGTATTCCATTGCCTAAAACTGCATGTTAATTAATAATTAAAAATTATCTGCAGGATATCCACCTGTGAACATTTATGAAAATAGATGCTTTATTATGCTTTTCCCCAAAGATATTGCTACACTGATTACAAATTAGCCTGTGTCTAACTATTATTAGATATGCACATGTAAATTATTATTAGATATCCACGTGCATCTTTCATCGATGCGGCTACAGAGTTGTATTCGAAGGCAAAACTGTACCCACTGCATAAGATACAAACAATCCATGCCTCTTCCCAAATAACTTAGCTAAGTCCTGACCATAGGCTGAATTACAATTAGCGTATGTCAGGAAACAGAAATTAACTTGTGCCCGCAGATCAGATTAAATTGAAGCCGTGAATATGTGTAGATGCAGCATATGAGACTATTCAGTTAATAAAGCTTCATTCCACCATCATTATATCACCTGGGGCTGCAGCTGAAGGTCATAACTGGCTTTTCATTTTGTTGGTTGCCATTAAATATCCCAACATTCCACTGAATTTAGCATACGAAAAAAAGTTTTAAACTCTGTCGGAAAATACTGCCTTTTTAAGGCAACCATTCATTGTGGCCTTGACTTCAATTGGTTTGACTTCAGCCAGAAGGTATTTTGTTTTACAGCCTGCTGCAGGCTGAGTACCGCATATAGGACTGCTGCATTAGCAGAGCTCCGACATTCGACACGTATCTGGGACTACTGGTATATATTTGATCCTTAGCAGCACTATTGGCTTGTGAGAGGACATATTTGGATTTATCAATGAGAAAACAGAATACTGTGTCTTTAGAATAGTATTCCAGAGCTTTATCGTTTATCAGGAATACGAAAAATGTCAGTTAATCACTGATTCTTCCAAAATCGTGACTAAGTTGGGTGTTATTTTTTTCATTATTTTGTTAATTGAAGAACATATAGTTCCAAATAGGAAAGGGAATCCTAAAGCTATATTCATTCTGGAACTAAAGGTCACCTTTATATTGCACACTAGCAAATACAGCCTTGGTAGGATATAAGTGCTGATGAAGTCAGCAAGCAATTAAGGACATGACTCCTACACAACCTCTTCAGCTTACTAGTCACTTAATCATACAAGGTGCTGAGCCTTGTCACCCTGGACCTAAAACACATGCTTAATTTTAAACATGTGACTCGGTTACAGGATTCTGTGAGATTACTTGTGCATAACATTAGACACCTGTTTAAATGCTTTGCTGGATCAAAGCAGGAATGCTCAGCATTTTGCAGGATTGCACGTTAACTGGACTTTATCTCTTCCTCCTATTGGAAAAAGTCTTTGGTGGTTACACATATACGTAGCGGGGTGAGACAGCGCGTCTTCTGATTATGGTGAGATTCAGCTTTTCAAACCTTGCTGTATGGGCTGGTGTTTGGTAATGAAAATGGTCCTGATTTATTTCTGTTCTAATTTATTTACAGTTGCAAATTTCCAGTTCTCACCTCTTCAGTTACAGACAAGCGTGACAGACAAGCAAGCAAAGCAGATCGTTACAAATACCGCCTTCCTGAAATTATGAGTTTACTGTCAAAAATAAACACCAAGCTCCTGAAAGTGAATATATCCTAGGGAGAATAAAGCGTGTGTGTCACAATAAGCTGCAAATAAATGGAGTGGCTGCTTGTAAACATATGGTCTCCCCTTTATAGTTTTAGTATGCATGATATCTGATTTTTCAGCGTTAAGCAGATTTACACCTGGTGGACGTTAAATTAGCTCGTCTTCAGAGCTGGTTTTCTCAGTGGCTGATTTCAGTACGCATACATCTTCACATTTTTCTCTTGTTCTTCACAATTAGCTGACTTTTATGAAAATTTCCACTGGCCTAATTGGAGTAGAGCAGCAGTAGAGTCCTGCCACTATTACTTTGCCCCCCAGGTAATTTTTTTTTAAGTCATACACCACAGACTTTGGAGCCCTGCGGTACGCTAAGGCTGGCGCTGGTTTCAGGAGCAATTGGCAGTGCTGCCATTGCAGGGGCTCCGTCTCCCACAGCAGCCTTTCCATGCAAGTGCCATGTGGCAAAGTTGGCTGCTGGGCTTAAAAGAGAATTGCCCGATGCAAACAGGCACCTGTAGACCTATCATATTTTACAATGAAACTTCTTTTCCCTCCTTTCCCTTTTAGCCATGTCTTAGAAGGGTCTAGAGTCAAAGCCAAATGGTTCCTCGAAGCAACTATATAAAGCCACCTGGCCTAGGCACTTCCAGTATGCAGGATATCAGGTAAAATTCACGGGAAAATATTAAAAGATGAGACAATAACCATTTAGTCTTCCAAATTAATTACACTTAAAAAAAATCACTAGTTCTGGAATGCTTTGTTTGTAGCTAGTAGTTGTGGCCACAGTGGGAACGCTGCTGTTGGAAACTGCACAAAGGTGTGGGAGACACACTCACACTGCTTTGTGTTTTCATGACGGTGGCACATAGAGGACTTAAGTATTTGCTTAAATATTTGCTGTACTACTATAATAGTTGCTGTATTATTCCATTAGAAGTTTCTGAGCCTATCAATCATCTGGAAGGACCAAAGGATGACAATATTTATAGAAAGAACTGGAGAGCTGCTTCCACCAAACCAAGTTGCAAGGTGGTGCAGAAGGAAGTCCTGGCGTTGCACCGGTATGTTTGCAGGGTGACGATGCCCTCCTGATTTGATACTACCCAGCAAAATCAACACAAAGCACAGTTAGAGAACTTTTACCCTGCTTCTGGGGTGGCTCTTTGTGCACCACTTCACATAACGTATTTCTCTGCTGTTCTCTCATTCAGCAGAGGCTGTAGAGTTTGCTGCTTCTCTCTATGGCTTGGATGGACATGAAGGCCCATTTAGAAAAAGGGAAACTAATGGTTTAAGAGCAACATTTTAAAGGTCTTTTTCTTTATTATTTGATTTGTTTTGAGTATTCGTTTGATACATTGTTTAACTGCTATTTCTGTATCTCCTTTGTTAGCCTACCTGCGTTTTAACAGTCGTTGCTACTATTTTGTCTTCAGAATATCCCGATACCTTCCTACTTTCTCCTCTTGTGGCAAAATCCCTGACTGGAAGGAAAAATCATTAGTGCAAACAGTAATAAACAGGCTCTGATTCGCAGGAGTCAAGAGTGCTTTTAAATGTGTGGATTGATATTTATTAAATGCACTTACAGACCTCAGAGGATATAATACGGCTTAATTAATATTGCTCCTGAAGTCATCATTTCTGCTGTCACCTCTTTTCAGATGCTAGCCATCTCTTCTTAACATTCCATTAATGCATAAACCATCCTCATTTTCCAATAAGAAGTGGTCCTACTGGCAAGAAATATCCCATCCAACCAAATACTATGTGATTTAGGACATCCGGTAAGAGGAAAATGAGAACAAGGAAGTACGCTTAGGTCTAACTATTCAATAAAATGCAAGGGTACCCAAGAGTTGCCTTATATAAAAAAAAAAAAGGCCACGGAAAATACTCTATGTTTGCAATACTAATTTGTATTAAAATTCTATTCATACTGTGTGGATTAAAATGAACAAGGGATTTTCTTTAATATTTTATTTGGCTGGATTGAGTGCAAGGGTTCCAATACTCTGGAGATGATCACTCTGAATGACTGGGTGACCCGTTAAAGCATTCTGCTGAGGTATGTCTTTGTCCTGCCAGCTGGAGGATTTTGCCGGGGTTAAGTGCCAAAATAGATCTCAATACGAAAGTTTTAACTAATTCAAGGAAATAGTTATGTAACCTCGCTGCCAAGAATAGTGTTCACGTATACTGTTACAGGGAGATGTGATGAAGCTGAATGTATTTGTATTTGCAAAGTGCTTCGATAAGAAGGCGCTATAGAGTGCAATATATTATAATGCTAAATATGGACTTTGGTCTTTGAACAGGGATTGGGTAGATGCAAAATAAGCTAAACAGGACTTTCAATTAATACGCACTGAAATAGTTTGACTAAAGTCTATGAAAAGAAAAAAACACTAAAAATAATCATTTGTCATATGCAAATATATAGTTATATGCAGCCATGCTACTTTTATACGCATATTAGTATCACCTTCTGCAAATATGTCCTCTTTAGAGTCTTTAAGACAAGGACAGCGGATCCATGCTTACGTGTGTTTTGCATCAGCACAGGATCTTCCTCAGCGTCTCAGGGAGCAAACGCTTTGCATTAAACCAAAAATCTCTCAGAATTATTTCATGATAAGTTTTTGTTTCCTGTACCTGTCTAACAACTACAAATGTATTATTTTTCACCTTTCTCCCAGGACGAAGCAGGATTAGTAAGGAGTAGTATTAAAGCAAGGCTCAGAGTTAATTATGCAAGACATCTGTGATTATATGTAAAGTCTGGTTGGTATTGTGTCTCCATCACCTGAAGTCAAGACCAAACGCCCCGCTGACCTCAGGAATACAGATCTACCCCTTTGACTAGTAAGCAATTTTTATTATTACTTTTATTCTTCTTCTGCGTGTAAGTTGTTGCTCTGCCACAGCTACTGAAGTTACATAAAAGCTAACAGCACCTTCTATGGTGACAACGAAAATGTCGAGGCGGCGGCTGTCGGTCACAACTAGTAATTACTCATGCTGGCTGAACTATCATGTAAGGTAACAACCTTGCATCCTGTAAGGGATTGTCCACGTAGCAGCCTGCAGCCTGGTGTTGCAGGGAATAAATACATACCTAATTGTTGGAACTTTGACTTGAGAGTATTTACCTTTAGAGAACCTGAAGCTGCTCGTTCAACATTTACTCTGTACCTTTACTCAAATGGGAAGGTTTTATATATAACCATTAAACAAACAAGTTGCGGCAAACAAGTTTAAGGTATATTGGTCTATAAAGGTTTTTAGCCTTTTTAAAATGTAATTTCCCTCAAGATAATAACATGCAAATGTTTTCTGTCATTTCCCCAGGCTCAGTTAGCCCAAATGCCTTTTGGCAAAACCGGGAAGTACATGTTTATTTGCTCACGTTTAATTTCTTAAGGAAAAAAATATTCTTTTTATAATGTAGTCATCATTTAGAGAACATATAAATCTCACACTGTTACTCCATTTATATGTGTTTTTAAACTGTCATGCCAAATTAATCCCTGGTGCAACAATGTGTCACCAGTGAAGCTGTGCCACTTACTTCCTTGGACTCTTCAGTTTTAACTGAAAGATTTATCATGCCCAAGGGTTTCTCTGTCTTCAGTACTTAGTACATGGACCCTTGGAAATCCTAACTGTTCTGCTGCTGTTGTCTCCTTTCTTTATGTAGAGTATGTTTTCCTTCTTTTTTTAATCGTGGTTTTCTTTATAGGAACATGCAGAAGGTTTTCTTTTATAAGCAAAATAAAAAACCCACTGTGATTTATACTTGACTCATACAGGTAGTTACACAACTTTTATTTAGCTTTGTTGTGTTTGCTGCACTTAATTAAATAATTTCTTATTGATAATGAGCAATTTTGCAGGTAAATTATATCTGATTAAATGCAATAGCTCGTTCTTCCTTACTTGCATATTTAATTGCTAAAACCAAGATTGTCCTGTGTGTTGAGATCATTGCTGAATGGAGGGGTTTTTTAATTTAAAAGATCCAGGTTTGATGAATATTTTAAATACTTTGCCTGTGATACTGTACACAGAATATCCACAAGAGGGAACTGTTTTACATAAAGAGGAGTCATTCCCTTGCCGCTAAAATGCTGCTTTCTGGAACCAAACCCTCCGGATTTATGTCAAGCTGGAATGATTGTGTCCCAGCCTATGCTATATGGTAGCAACAGGAAAAACACAAGTAAATGCAGTTCATTATGTTCTGTAAATATTATTCAGTTAAATAAATAAATTTTGCACTCTTGTGTTGAAATATTAAATAGAAAACTATTCTGAAAAGTAATCTGCATAACGTTTGTGTTTGCTTGCAATAGATCTCTCCCGGAAAGAGAGCTGGAAAACCTCGTTTGGTCTGAAGGCAACGTGAAAGGCAGTTGTTGCCGCAGTAAATGAAGCAGGCAGCGCCCGCGTGCTTTTTCAAACTCCGCTTTATAGTACTAGAAAGAGGTCTTTCCTTCTTCAGAAATAAACAAGATCAAATGGTCCTTAACTTGAGTGATACTCATTCAAGTATCATTTCTATCTCTGATCTACAAATCGGTGAACAAAATGACAAAGTTACCCACTTTATATGTGCTTTGACTTTAGTAGAGAATTCCCATTATGCAAACTTTTCACTGGTAATGTTAGTCCCACCAGTTGATATCAATGAATGTACCTTTGTATGTGAGTTTCATCACAAATATTTGTAGAACTGAGACCTATTTGTATAAATAGGAGGAGTTCTGTTTATACAGATAACAGGGAATTTCCGCCCCCCCCCCCCTCCCCGGGGTATATAGTGTGAAGTTTATAATCTAGAACTTGCAATGTATATGTTGGTTGGCTTATGAATAGTTTTTGAGTAGCAGAACTTTAAATCAGCTTTTTACAAGTGGGCACAATCAATCTCCTACCCCTGTCCAAATCTGTGTGCAAATGTTGTGTAAATATGTTCAAAGCAAATTATTTTAAAGTACAGTCTATATCCTTTAGCGCACTTGGTTTGCTTTAGTCTGAATTTTGCTTTATGACCCTCCTTTGTATTTGTAGGTACAGCGTTATGAGGATTCCATATTAGAAGTGCCTGGTGGTCCTGTTTGCACGTGGAGTGCTCATGAAACCAATGTCTGCAGCTCTCTGCTGCAACAGTACCCAGGGCCAAACTCTTTAACTCCTACCTTCTGAATGTATAAAGCGAGAAACTAAGACTTTCACACTGCGGCCTGTCAAATCTTCTGGTCCCTCTCAGAGACCAGCAAGAGAACACGTGTTCTGTATCGGTGGCTTCAGAGATGCAGCCCTTGTTATCTACCAATACGGAAGAAACTCCACCATGCAAAAGCCTTCCCTGAGTACGCTGTGCTACTGCTCTTTATTGCCCAGGTCGTTCAAGGTGCACTGATTTCCATTAGCTGTAAGAGCATCTGTAAGTACCTGGCGCTTCTGGAGATCAGACATGGAGTGGCTGTGTTATGATGCTCCTGCCCTTGTTCCACTCCTGGTGTTTGCTGATGGATGACAGGATGTGTAGGTATGTGTGTGGCTGTGAAAAGGATGCTCCTTGAGCACTGACCCAGACATGCAGAGCAAATGACCATCAGGACCAGGTTCTGAGCCCAGGTCCCAAGGTGTGTGATCCTGTCACCACAACGCTTTGTGGCCCAGATGGCTTTCTAGCCATGGGTGGTAACGAAAGACATGGGAGGGGGTAGCCGCTGTGGCAGCGCGCTCAGGGGTTGCATGCGGCAGCTATGGCATGCAGTATCTTTTCAACGTGACATGTTTTCTGCATCTAGAATTCCTCTGCTTTATTCCCTCTTACAACAGCCTCCTGGGAACAGGCTGCTTCAGGTGCACTATGTAACTGATGATCAGTTTTCCTCCGGGATACAGTAAAGCAGTATTTTCTCACTTGTCTACACCTCTGTATTATTGTCTAATGCTTTCTCTATTCAGAGGCCTCTATTAATCCCTTCTTGAAAAATGAAGCCCTCTCCTGAAGGAACAGACTGGAGGAACAGAGTGGAGAGAGACACCACGGTAAGCTCATGTAGTTAGACAAATGTTGGTGTTATTGCGCAAAAAAGTGGAGGTGAGAGGGTTAGAGAGCCCCATAAAAAGCTTTGAGAACTCATAAAATCTCATTACTATCACTTAAGTAGAAAACAAAAATAAACCCATGGCAGACGCAGAAACAGGAACTACTACTAGTCGAGGCTGAGAGATTACTATTTGATAATGGTGGCTCTGTGCATGTGTAGTGACTAGATCAGATGGGGAAATGTTGTGCACGCATAGGCTGTTGTATTTTACCCTTGGAAAGATGACAAGAGGATCTGCATAATACTTTGTGCAGACAATGGGGTGAGCAGATCATGTGCCAAATGGAGATTTTCAGTTATATATATAAATAAATATATAAATACATAGATGTATAAATTCCTCTGCTTTTCCGTGGGAACCTGAAAAAAAAAAAGAAGC
>VWZL01004332.1:859205-911848 GCA_013396915.1 Stercorarius parasiticus
TAATACATTATTTTCGCCGTACAAGGAGAACGCTCGGAATTCACTGGCCTGTCGGCTCCCGAGAGGGACCCGGGGATTGTGCGGTCGCTTTTCTTCATATTTTTTTTTTCTGTTTGTTTGTTTGTTTGTTTTTTGATTTGGGTTTTTTTTTCCTAAATTTTTATTATTATTGTTTTTTCCGCTGAGCAGCGGCGGCGGCGGCAGCAATATGGCTGGTGATGGGTTTTTTGGGGGGCGCTGGCGGCGGGAGGAGCTCTCGGAAGCCCCTGCGCGCCCGGCTCGCTGTTAGCTATGGCAAATGGCAGCGGCGGCGGCTCCTACCCGGGCGGCGGCGGCGGCATTAGAATGAGTAACAATATCAACGCCAACAATCTCAACACAGACTCGTCCTCCTCCCCCGTCAATGTGCCCAAGATGGATGCGCTCATCATCCCGGTGACCATGGAGGTGCCCTGCGATAGCCGCGGACAGCGCATGTGGTGGGCTTTCCTCGCCTCATCCATGGTCACTTTCTTTGGGGGACTGTTTATCATCCTGCTGTGGAGGACCCTCAAGTACCTGTGGACTGTCTGCTGCCACTGCGGGGTCAAAAACAAGGTAACCCCCCCCTCCCCTTCCCCTCCTGGTGCCGGTGATGGTTTGGTGCGGTGGTGGTGGTGGTGAGGAGGAGTAGTAGGAGACCAGCCTCATAGACCAGGACACCGGGGCAATGTGGCACTGGAGGAGACGCCGTGGGGCTGTTGTTGAATGGCAGTGAGCTGTCTGTCTGCTGTTGCGGTAGGATTGCCACGGGCTGTCGGGAGCCGCAACATGGGGAGTGTGGCTGGAGGGTTGAGGTGTTGGGTGCTGCCCTGAGACGTGCCCCGCTGTCCCCCCTCTCTCCGTCCCACCCCACACTTTCATCTGGTGGCACAAAAGTTACACCTGGTTTTGGCTCGCCCTCTCAGCAAGGCACACGCTGGCATGGTGGGATGGTGTGGTTCTGAAGTTGATATGCACCCCCAGGACCACATATGATGGTGGGCTGGCAGTGTTTATTTAGCGATCTGAACTCCTAGTTCTCTTGTGGAATGAGAAACTTTGGCAAAATTAAAAAGGTAAACTTCTCACTCGAATAAATCTTTTTAAAGCTAGTTTCACTCCCCAAGAATCTTTGACACTTCTATTTGATAAATCAAATGTAGATGTCAAAAAGTATTTGGTGCATTCGTAATACACTAGATCAATATTCTTTTAATCTAAGTACGAAATCTTTGAGGCGACCTCTCTGCCCCTTTGATTTTTGCATATTACCAGTTGGAAGAAAGCGTAATACGTGAAGCAAGGTCTGCTCCTGGTTTGGAGGATCTCTTTCAAACCAAAGCCAAGGACTTCCTCAGGTCCAGACTCTCATTTTTGTTTAAGACAAATGGGATAGAAAGTGTTAAGACTGTATTTGTGAAAGTGGTTTTTGACAGACCCCAAAATAGAGCAGCAGCTGGAGTTTCTCCCCTTCCCTTTTCACATTTTTTGGATTACAAATGGAATAATATCTGCTTCAGTTATTCCTGGGACACAGACACCCACAAAAACACACACACCTTTTAATATATGGTTGCTAGGTTGCTGGCTTGCTTTGACGTACAGTGAGCTGTCTTCCCCCTTCTCCCATCCCCTCCCCGCTAAACACACTTGATACAGCGCATAACCCAGCTGTACAAAGCATCTAACACTTAGGGGAAACCAGAAACAAAGTCAGAGTGTGAGAAGTTGCGGGACTTGTTTGTTTGTTTGTTTGGGTTGAGCGAGGTGGGCATCCAGTTTGGTCTGCCGAAATGAACCTCTACGTTCTAGTTGAAAGTAGAACAGTGAAAGTGAACTTGGCCTATCTACGAAAGAAGGGATTGCTAGAGATGGGGAATAAATAAAAGCTTTTAAGTCAGCCTTAAGCTTTAGGAAACCTACCAGGCAGTATCACTTCTCTATAGGCATTTTTTATGTCGTTCAGAACCAAACCTGTACTTTCTTAGAGAGGTGTTAGCCAGCTATGATGACAAAGCTCAAATGAATTTGTGATAATAAATGTGTCTTGTAAAATACCATTTCCTACAACAGTAAAAGGCGATTTTCAAGAATGGGTGGGTAGTTAAGACTTAACATCAGTTTCTTCTATGTATATTCACTATTTTCCTCTCCACACGATGAGACAAATCTGCAAGGACTATCGGGGATCTTGATGAAAAAGGAAATCCTACAGGTTATCACCTCGTGCTTCTTTCCTTGAGAGAATGAAAAGTTAGAGACTTGTACACAGACTTACACATAGTGTCTTGGTGGGTATTGTTGGTTTCATAGTCCATTGTTGGGACATAGTCAGTTAAAGCGGATCATTCATTTCATAACCAGTACAGAAAGGCATATCCAAATTATCTTTAAAATTTCTTAGGCTAAATGTATCAGCTGGGTAATTAACAGGTATCATTGAGGGGTTCCAACACTTCCAGTCTGAATGACTGGACATGCTGCGGCTATGCCAGGTTGTAAGATTTGAGTTTATTTCATGTTTGAGACCTGAAGTAGCTACATGCCCATGAATATCATTCCCTGGGGCAGGAGGATGAAGGACTGTGCAGGTAGGGGGAGATATACATCTCCTTTTAGATTGTATTTGTTCCACTTGTAAGGGTTTTCAAGTCTCTGGTGAAGAAGAACTTTCAAGGGCTGATCCGGCTGCATTCCTTACATGCTAAAATGGGGAATTGGAGGGAATTCTGTGTGTGTAATGAGTAACTAGTTATTGCAAAACATTTTTCTAGTGTTTAGGGTATAAAGGCTAACTGAAGTAACAACTGTAAATGTCTTAAACTTTGCTGTTACCAAATGCATGCTTTGTGCTGCATAGTAACTTGGGAAAGGCTGCAGAGGCGGCAGGTGAAAAATGTAAATGCATATATATGCTACGTCGACTGTATTGGACCTGCTAGCAAAAGCAATTTTACGAGAAGTAGCTCCTCCTACTGTGGGACTGAAGAAGTTTTCTGCATGTTGGGACCTTCCCTTCCCTGTGCTGCCTCTCCTGCTGCCCTGCATGTTGTAGCAGAGTTGGGTTATCCAACATCGTCTCGCCATCTACATAAGGAGTGGTTCCAGCGAGTGAGCTAAAAGAAATCTTTCTCCTGTCTGCTTTTTGTACCTTCTTACTGAATAATTCACAGATATCTGTGAATTATATATATATGTGAATAATTCAGAGTTACTCTGCTAACACCTGTGTCCAGGAACTGCAAAAAGTTTCTTTTTTTTTTTTCCTGCTATATTCTAAGCGCAGCATTGTATTCCTCAGACTTGTCAGTGACTGAAAACTTTATTTTGGGGTGTAACACTTTTTAATGGCTGCATAGAAGGATTTAGAATGTGGTTTGTTGTTTGTTTTTTTGTTGTTTTTTTTTTCCCCCTCAGCTCATTGAATTTAAGGTTGGAATTTAAAACCATGATACAAAAGTTTAACACTTTGTGGCATGAAATTTCACTGCAGTTTTTTTTTTTTTTTTCCCCCTTGGAGATAAGAAAGTCAAGAATATGACAGCTTCTGGTAACAGAATGATAAACGTTGTCCCTTAAAATTCCATATCCAATTTATGACATCGTATACGAATAGAACATTAATATCATGTATTTAAAAAGATTGCTGAAGTTTTAGGATTTTTATGCTCCATGCTTTCTTTGTGAGATGACATTTTTTTTTAAATCTGCCAAAAGAAAAATGTAAATCTTGACCTGTGTTGCCAGTGTTTCATGTAATGTGAGTCATTACAATTGAAGCCCTTCTATTCCTTTATTTAATACAGTATATAATTTTAGATGTAATTCTTCCAAAATTAGCTAGTCATATTACAGAGACTTAACAAATGCTGTTTTTCTCCTCAGTGTTTACATCTACATTTAAAGGAGTGCTTAGATTTTGTTAAAAAACTTGTCTTCTCTTTGCTCCTTCTGTGTCCCTTGGCCAACTCATTCCTGTTTGTATACCAAAAGTAGAACGGGAGATTGAAATTCAGTAGGCTGGACTTTGACACCATTAGTTACTCTTGTTTCTGAAAATAACAGAAAAATAAAATAAATATTCATGGTGAAGTACACAGTACACATAGTGGTTAAATGTGCATTATACAACCTGTAGTTCTTTTGATTGTATGGATCTGCTACTGCGTTTTCTACTGACATTATCTATGTTTTGGCTTTGAACAAACACTTCAGCAAGAAGAAGGAGCAGTAGTGGAAAGGGAGAGCAGGTTTGGGGCGCAGCCAGCTCTTGAAGCTGGCCAGTGCAGAATGAAGTGAAATTTGTACCTTTTTGAAGAGTGTGATACTGCTCCTCGTCTCCCCAAAGGGTGGTACCTTGTGCCTTCAGGGCTCTTGCAGGTAGAATGTATCTTTATTGCTGTGGTCCTGTTGGAATGATTTCAGTGTTTTAAAGAGCTTCCTCCCCCAAACCCCTGGACTCATATACATATAAAATGAAATTACATTATGATTATAGATGGAAGTTGTTAACTGAAATGACAAGTCATAATAGTCTTCTTTAATATTGGTCTACATATTTTGGAAGCTTAATGAAGTCTAGAGTGGTAGATTTGGTATTCTGCCTCCCTACTCCGCTCTGGTAAGACCCCACCTGGAGTACTGTGTCCAGCTCTGGAGTACTCAGCACTGGAAAGACATGGACCTGCTGGAGAGGGTCCAGAGGAGGGCCACAAAAACGATCGGAGGGCTGGAGTACCTCTCCTATGAGGACAAGCTGAGAGAGTTGGGGTTGTTCAGCCTGGAGAGGAGGAGGGTCTGGGCAGACCTTACAGCAGCCTTCCAGTACCTAAAGGGGACCTACAGGAAAGCGGGGGACAAACATTTCAGCAGGGCCTGTTGCGATAGGACAAGGGGTAATGGCTTTAAACTAAAAGAGAGCAGATTTAGACTAGATAGAAGGAAGAAATTTTTCACAATGAGGGTGGTGAGACACTGTCACAGATTGCCCAGAGAGGTGGTAGATGCCCCATCCCTGGAAACATTCAAGGTCAGGTTGGACGGGGCTCTGAGCAACCTGATCTAGTGGAAAATGTCCCTGCTTATTGCAGGGGGGTTGGACTAGATGACCTTCAAAGGTCCCTTCCAACCCAAACTATTCTATGATTCTAACATACCCATTTGTTTTTAATAGAAAAATCAAAATTTCACTGGAAGTACATTTGCAGAAGTCTTCTTTGGCAAGTTAAGAGTTTTCACCCAGACCTCTGAGGCCTGAGAAAATCTGTAAGTGAAAAAAATTCATTTTCCGTAAAAGAAGTGTTTCTACCAAACTGGCTCTCATACAGCTAGGTTTGTTAATTTCCTGGCAATACCTGCATAAACCTCCTCTCCAAATAAAATTAAACAAACTCAAAGCAAGGCGCTATATATTGGGAAAAGTATGAGAGTAAATTGGAAGGCGCGTATGGACACATAATGCAGGAGATCCCTTCACTTAAATCCGTGTGTGGAAACCTCACCTTGACTCTCTCGAAGATGTACCGAGCAGAAGCCTATGAACAACTGGAAGGCTCAAGGGATTAACAGTGGACTGTAATGAATGCATTTCGCTCATTAGTCACATGCGCAGCCTGGCTCAAGGCACTGAATCGTTCCCGTCTCATGGCTATCAGGTGGTCTGCGCGTAATTACTCCGCGAGTGTCCCGCCGGACGGGTTGCCAGTTGAGAGATGGACATGGTGGAGAGGTCAAGGACTGAAAGCAAAGGTACTCGCAGCTCTTTGCAGATGGTGTTTCTACGAGTGAAAAAGGCACTGATACGGAGAGGCGTGTGCTGCTGTTTTCTGTGCTGTGAAAAAGACAACACTTTTGGCTCTCTCGAGCTCGTAATGGATTTCACATTTTATAAACACATGCTAAAATTGCTTATGCATGCGAAAAGGAAAATGTACGGACAAGGATTTAAGCTGTAAATGAAACAATCTCAACAAAAATGTTATTTTGATGCAGTATCATACTTATTTTCAAGGCTTTGCAATGCATACATTTAAGGAGAAAATCTGTGCTCAGAAGGAATTTGCAGCTCTCACACGTTTGCAAATCTGTAAATGCTGGTTGGAAACCATTAGATTTCACAATTTTTTCCAGTTTAGCTCAATAGAAGAAATGCCTGTAATAGGGAAGGATGAGCTTTTAAATAACAATGATCTATATACGCAGCTTTGATGCAATGAGATTTCTGAATGCAGAATGAGGGCAGTTTACAGCCCCAGAGATAGAAGCAATGAAAATTTAGAGAGTGCTAGCCCTAAATATAATATCTGTAGGGACAGGATCTAATTATTATAATTAAAAAGCAATGATGTTCCATGTCTGTCCGGTACTGTTGCAAGGAAGTGGACTGTGAATCTTAGTCATTGATGTCCTTACTGGGACAAATCTTAAAAAGAAGCAGTAATCTCTAGTCAGCGTGAAAAATACAGAGCAATAATAAGTGTTCCTTGAGAGATTGGCTCTGCTGTCCTGTGGAATCCAACTCGAATTGACAAAAGTTTATGTGAATTTCAGGGCTGGCTGGTAATCATTCCTCGGCAAGATCTGGCTCTAATTCAGCAGCAGTGATGCATTCTGTAGTGTGGGATTGTAGGACAGAAGTTCCAGAAGACCTAGTCTGATGTAAACGTAAAATAACTCTGGGTGCAACTAGGGGATGGGGTATCCTTTTGGTTCTATTGAACATACCTAGTCATGTTATATATTTTACATGTGTGAAAATTACCAAATTACCGGGATTCAGAGAAGGACACAGTGAATACAACTCGTGGGGTTTTTCTAAGGGAAAGGTTGCTGAAATATTATACGTGGGTGTTAATGCTGAAAAAATATTTTTCTCCCCTACATATCATTTCAGTGACAAAATGAAAGGGACTACATTTAAAAAAGCTATCAAAAAATGCTGTGTTCCTGTAATGAGTTCATGTGCTACTACAGGGTTAAGGCTTAACGCCCGACTCTTCCACCCGCCCTGTGAAGTGAGTGCAAAATGCTCTTAGGTCACGAGACTCGGCTGGCATTTATACCAACTTTGAACAGGGCTAAATACACAAAGTCTGGATTAGACTTCATGGTCTGTAAGTGCGAGTACTCTGTTTATGGCACATAGGTCATCTTGGGTGACAAGGGAAGGTGGACATCCAGCAGAAGTCTGTTAGCGCTTTTGCCAATGATATAGCTGGATGAATAAATAAGAAAACAAGATACCTATTTTCCATGCCTGTCAGAGATGTACTGGTCAGGAAGGGCCCATTTTGAATCCTGGGGGTATTTATAGCCTGAGAATACATCGGGTTTGCATCTTCGAGAGGAACACTTTATTCCCATATATAGTATGCATGGCTCTGTTTAAATGAATGTGCTGCCACTGAAATGTGTTGAGTTCAGTTTGCTTTGAGATGATATATTGCATGTATTTGTCTGTTTGAGAGTTAGAGAAATGGAGAGCGTTATCCAAAGCCTGTTGAAATAGAGGGAGGCCATCCTAATAACTTCAGTGGTTTTGGACGCAGGCCTAGATGTTCATAGTGTTCTAGATGAATCAGATATTTTTGTCAAATGATTCTTATGTTAACATTTTAAGCTTTTAAAAGCTTTTTTTCTTTTATTGTAGCGAGGTGTATTTACTTGGCTTCTGGCCATTGTGTCTGGGGTTTCAACATTAGAAACATAATATTTAAAAATCACACAAGGTATGTTTCCATTCCAGTTAAGGCTTACACCTTCGGCCAGGCGCCCCCTTGGAAATCAAAATTTGGATGCTTGAACTACTGAGGATGTCCTATCATGGCACCTCTCCTGCAAGCTGATGGGGAATGGCAAATATTGGCTCTTTTTTTAGACCCGCAGTAAGTGCACATTTAGTGGACGTGGTGCAGGTCCCTCGCCCCATGGATCATCTGTGGGATGGAGACGCATGTGCGGCTGCAGCCCTGAGTCCTGGAAGTCCCTTTGCGTGTCCTTAGCTTCACTACCTCATTTAAATACCAGAACTGCCAACATACAGGGGAGGGAAAAATACAAATCTTATCAGCAGGCCAGAGGAGTGTTGAGAAGTACTGTAATATCATCAACAATTGCGGCATAACACAACAGCTGGGGTAGAATTTAAGTGGCTTGTCACTGTAACTGTTAGATACGGGTCTACTCTGTTGCATTTTTATTGCTTTTTATATACCCAGGAATAAATTTGCAATACAGTTTTGTTCCCCTTTGTCCAAGCAAATGCTGACTAAATATTTGACGTTTTCTTTCTTGTAGTATTTCATTCACTTTTCATTATATCTTTTACATTTTTATGTAACGGTTTATCCCTTATTTGTTAAACTAAAAAGGTGACTCACTCTAAATTTGCTATTATTAATGAGATTAGCACTACTAGTGTTGGATTTGTTTTCTATTTTAAGTATAGGGGAAACATTATTATAGATACATCTTTTTAAAAAACTATTTGCAAATGGTGACCTTAATGTTACAAAAATAAAGTGAAATATATTGGATTATGATTCTTTGCTTAAGCATCTTGTAATTTTTTCTAATATGAACTCTTAAACTCATTTTAGTTATTATTATGCACAGGTATTCTGTTGGACAGAAATTATTTGAAACAGGTTACTAGCTTTTTCTCACCTGTAATAGTCATCGTTGGCATAGAGCACTTCAGATACTTCCAGATATCATGGAGAATCCTTTGGCTACAAGTGATTTGACATCACTTTCTTGAATGCGATTTTGCTGATCAACGGGCAGCTGTTGTGTGATGGTTTTACATTTTCTAGGTTATTATACTATAAATACTGTTTCATAAGGAAGCTGATAAACTCTACTTGTGTTTTAAGGGCTGAATTAAAAAAACCCTCCTTTTTCCTTTTCCTTTTAATCACAAGAACAGCCTACTTAGGAGAAAATATTGCAGGGTCTGTCTCTAGTGGTGCAAACATTTTTCCCCACGAGGGGATTTTTTTAATGCTTTGAGTATACACTTCTGATAAATTGATTTTATGTGGGAAGTTTTTACCAGCTTTTTTGTGTTAGTTTTCTTCCATTCCCAATACATTTATATCCAAAGGCTTCTGATGCCTTCAGCATCAGAAATGGTGGACTGCTGGTTTTCTGTTCACGTTCTTATATCATTTAGGGCTCTCAGCAATAATGCCTGCTTGTTTCCTTGCATCCTTTACTGTCATGTTATTTTCCTGCTGTCTGCAGGATAAGGTTATAGTCACCATTTGTTACGTTCAGCTTTCTTAGAGAGACATGGGTTATATGCTTAAGGAATGATTTCTTCGATTGAGAGAGGGTCTGGTTTTTGATTTAAGACCATACAAAATTTTACCTGACTAAATGCTGATTTTCCTCCTCTGACTCTGCCTTATGTGTGTAAGTTATGGTGTTGTCTTTTCGTGAGTCAGAAGAGTAGAATTCATGTTATAGATCTGTTGTTCCTAAAAGAAAACAACAGTAAAAACTTCACAGTTTTGATATTTGCAAAAATAATTTTAGTTGCTTTGCTGGAATGTGTCCCTAAGATATAACAAAGCTTTAATTTACTAAAAGTAGAAAATGCTGCCCAAATTATGGAGCTTTGACTCTGCCTGTATGATTTAAGTGATTAAATTTTAATGTTAACTTATATGTACTATAGGAAAACCTTGGTATCTTTGAGTTGCCAGCTAAATGATAAGATGTGATTCCAGGAGCAGAAGAAAAAAACATTTGATTTTTCTGATTTCCAATTGATAGCGTCATGTTTGTTATTAAGTTATGCATAATTTTTAAAGAAAACTCACACGGCAGTTGTTTAGGTTATATGTGGAACTTAAGCTAACATTTGGACAAAACAGCTGTTTAGACACCAAAATTTATATTAAGGATCTGAATAAGGAGTTTGATTTCAGAGTCAGGGATAACTTCAGATGGTTTCAGAAAGAGGTATTATTGTTCTTGAAAACTTGTTTGTTTATTTAGATGGTTGTCAATGAACATAACAGGTACCTATTTTTTTTTTTTTTATGTTGAGTTTACACATATTGTGGACTTGAGTGGGGTTTACCTAATGCCCTGGCTTCTTTGCTCTGTATATATAAACATAGGAGAAGGTACCTCAGTGTTTGTAGAGTTACACACTGTTTTAAAGCTCTTTAAAAGCAGCAGTGTCTCTTGCTTTAGCATTAAATACTCTAATTTAAATTTTCTTTTACCTAAGAGGTTAATACACACCCCCTAATAAAAAAATATTTATTTCAAGTTGATTGCTCGTAGAAATAGCTTTAATAAAAAGTAAGTTAAAAAAATAGATTTTTCATGCTCCCATATTGAAATGGAGGGGGTAATCAGAACATCTTATCATTTCTATGGCTACAGTTGCATTAATAAAGCTGTATATAAACTTTTGCCTTTATTGACTGTCCATCTGATTGTTTGTCTTTGAGTTTGTGTTCTTTAAAGTGAGAAATGCTAATGGCTTAAAGTGAATAGATCTTAATCTTGCTCTTGTGCCAGTGGTGTACTGAAGTAAAATGTAGCCTTACAATTATATTTAGAGACCTTTCTTTCCTATTAGAGTGGTCATATGAGAGAATGTATATTCATAATTTGTAGAGGAGGAAAATAATTCAACCTCTGGGGTGAAATGTCTACTTACTTTTACAAATGACCAAGTTTATAAACTGAACTTCTGAAAATGAAATTCTGAACCCAGAATTTCGTAGGCTTGCCAGTTTGGTTTTTATACACAGAGAAATGGAACATTCAGTTTTGAAATAACTAACATTTCTGCCTGCATCAGCTCCAGGGTACAACAGAAGAGACTCCAGCCTTGCATGGGGTGCAGTAAGAGAATAAACCTGCTGAGTTACTAATTGTTGAAATCCTTCACTAGGCTCATCAAGGGGAGTTGATTTATGGGGTGCAGGTGTGTGTGTTGGAGGGTGAGGGACCAGGATGGGGTGGTGGTGGAGAGACCTGCGGGCTGTCCCTCCGCATTGGACTGTGCTGCACCTGTGGGTGCCTGAGATGGCCGGGGAATGCCGCTGTGGTTTAGAGCATGCCTGATCCCATGATTATTTCTGTGAAGGTGTCTGAGCCATGTTATGCAGTGTTTACCTCTACTTTATGACTTGATATGAAGTGAAGGTGATGTAAACCCTACCTGATCCGGCCTAATGCCCGTTGAAGCTAAGTTACAACACTTACCACTTTCTAAAAAACAAATTTAATCCATCAGAGCAATTTGTTTGCAGCAGTATTTGTGGTTTAGTCTTCTAAGACTGGAGTTACCATCCTGAGGTGATGGTTTGACAGCGCTAATAAATCCAAACTTTAAAGTCTGAGAGGAGACTCGCTGCGAAGTACCCGAGCTGCATTGAGGACAGGCTGTGACTGCTGGAGCTGTGGAGCTCCAGATCCTAAACCAGCATAAGTGGTTTTAGGCATTTTTACTAAGCAGAAAGGATTTCATAGGTAAAAGCTGAATACTGAAGTTTTAGAAGTGAGGTTTAGACTGGATATTAGGAATAATTTTTGCACCAAAAGGGTTACTAAGCATTGGAACAGGCTGCCCAGGGAAGTGGTTGAGGCACCATCCCTGGAGGTATTTAAAGGATGGGTAGACATAGTGCTCAGAGATATGGTTTAGTGATGGTTTTTGTCAGAGTTAGGTTGATGGTTGGACTAGATGATCTGAAAGGTTCCTTCCAACCTAGGCAATTCTATGATTTTATGATTATTAGCATGCTAAATATTAATTTTATGATGTCCTTTGGTGAATATGGTTTTGTTCACTTCAACATTTTAGCTGGATGAGGAGTGCACTTTTGAAAGTAAACTCTTAACTTTTCCAGCATGGTGAAGTGGATTCCCTTCAGGTGAAACGATGTAGGAAGATGACCTCTGGGAGCACACACCTGATCTACTGCACCTTTTAATGGGCTGCAGTCCCCGCAGCTGGGCTACATTAGCCTCAAGGGTATAAATGCTGAAGTACAAAGCATGTGGAGCTCTTATGTTCTCTTACTGTCTGTCACTCCTTGTACAGGTAAGGTTAGGTATGTTTTTAGGGCAAATCCCAGATGAGCTTTTTGGTGAGCTTCTGGCTTTGTTTTCCATTTATTTGTTTGTTTTTTTAAAACTAGTGTACAATGTATATACAGTTTCCTATAACTGCTCTTCCAGAGAGCTCTTTCTTTTATTATGCCGTAACTCTGACCTCAGCTTGTGCTCGCGGCTGTGTGTGCCTGGGCTGTGCTGGCCCTGGCAGGTTGCCCTGGGTTGGATGTCTGCTCGGGATGGGAGGGTGAACCAGCAGGTTGGCAAAGATGAAGGTAAGATGGTGATTTTGGATGATATTTTACTGGCTTAAAATGTGATAGGTGTGACAGAACTATTGATTAATTTTAGTGTAACTATTCCAAAATGACTTTTTTTTTTTATTATTATTATTGATCTTCTGAGAATTTTGGTGAGAGTATGAAGTCTGTATGGATAAAGATATTATTATTGGTTGTGACCGAGAGTGAAGAAAATCAATTTGGGACGGGTTGTTTAAAGCCGTTGTTGCCTATTTGGTCTAGTCTGAGACAACAGGTGATAGAGCTCTGTGCCCAGACTGTTTTCGGGGTGCTTTTCCTATCACTGAGAATTTGAGCTCCGGACCTTTTGTTTTCAAGACGCTTATTAGAAGTGGAAAGAAAGGTAACGATAGCTTCAGTTAAAGGTAGACCTTCTAGAAAAGCTTCTGGCAATATAAACAGACTTCTAAAGATTGTCTCGTGTATTTATATTCTCTCAGCTCAGTAAAAAATCTTTATGGACAAGAAGTAGAGGAACCATTTTAAATGTGGGCTTTTTTTGTAACTGTGTTTCTCAGATTGAGTTGTCTTTTCCTTGGGACAAATAGTCTGGGGAAAAGATTGTTTTCAGCAGTGAATGTAAGACTGCTTTGTAAAATACTCTAAATTCTGTGTCTTAAGACCACAGTAGTGTTATGGCCATTAATATCAGTGCAAGTAGTAGGTTCTTCACCGCGGTAATGAAATTGCTGTTGGTTCGTGGATGTCTGCTTTTGCATGATCAACTTATTTGGGTTCATTTCTAATAATTTAAAAGAACATCACGTTAAACTAAAGTGTTAGATCGTTCCTTTATTAAAAAAAATCAATGATTTTAAATTAAAATATTAGTTTAATTCAGTACAGATCCTCTAGAAAATGCTACATTGATGTAAAGTATTTACAAAAAAACATTCATTAGATTCTTCAGGATTTAATTATAAGTTATTTCTATTTGTCTCTGGCCTCAGGCTTCTGATGAAGTTACGTAGTCTTGAGTCGATGCTCTTTAAGGGTGTCAGCAGACTTCTGACGGTGAAAACCTGAGATTCTTGTGTAGCTGTGTGACACTTGGAGATAAAACGTTATGAAAATGTTTTAATATTGGGAGAGATGCAGTGTATCCATGATAGAGACAGGCTTTGGAGAGGTGGCAGCACTCATTGTAAGCTGATTTGTGTTTTACATTGATACTTTTGAAATAAAACTCATTCCTGTACTGTTTGTCAATGCTTCTGCACCATTTAATTTCCATTAAGAGGGCTGAAAGGCTTGTGGTTTTCGTAGTATTTTCTGCAAGTGGGAAAATTCATTTCTAGGGCTCTAGGATATTGTTTTAAAATGTTCCACTCGATACAAGGAGCCTTGCATATTCAAAATTGGACTTAGCGACTTAAAAGGTCTATCTGAACTATTTTGATTATGGTAGTATTCAGAGGCCACACAGTTTTGCAGGCTTAGTTATGCCAGATCCTATTACCAGCTTTGACAAAGGGACGATCCTCTGCCTCGTGCATCTTATGATCTGGAAGCAGATAATAAGGAGAAAGCCAGGAGAGGTGGAGGCTTGTGAAAGAACTGGTTTGCCTCAGTCTATACAAACGACCTAGTGATCAGGATAAGCAGATGATTTCATTAATGTACATCCACTCACCCCGTTTGTTAGATTTACAAAAGGAACATGGTTTGCGAGTACATTAGAGCAGTTACTATTTTTAAAGAACTACACATGGTTAAAACTTGCTGTGCCATACTATGTTCCCTTCTTGAAGATTTCTTTTTTACGTAAGCAGAGAATGAAAGGAATAATAATAATATCTTATTTTGGAAGAAATGAAATTTTAGCTGTAGAATGTTCAGGAATTTGTAAGAATAGGAAAAATAACGTGGTGGAGGGAATGAAGACAAGACAAGGAAGAAGGGAATCTGTGTAGTTCAATAAACAGTGTATGGTATTCACTTCATCTATATGCAGACATTTTGAATATGCTTGCTCCATTGCCATTAAAAAAACCCAAGCAGTTTTTACGTACTTGTGTCCACACTGGGTTTCAAGAATAACGTTACTTTTACAATCTAGGAAGGTTTCTAGTTAAACATATGCTCGTTGATTGTACTATTTATAGCTTCTTTGAACAACACGTGTTCTCCCCAGATATTTATTTGTGAATGCTGTATTCTGCTCTTAAAAGGAAAATCTCTCTGTGTCTAGATTCTTTTTCTGTATCCAAGAAAGGAAAGAACTGGGGTTCTTGTCAGGGTGTTACTTCTTCGAAATCCTAGTAGATGGGGTAAATTAATTAAATCTAAAATGGCCCCATCTGGTAGTGCTAGCAATGCCAGGGGAGAACAGGTGAAAGAATCTGAGCCAGAATAAACATATAATGCATTATATAACCCGTAATGTAGTTGGTGACGTGTCACAAGCAGAAGACTAATCTTGGTGTTAGAGTATTTACTTTTTGTGTAGTGTTGTTTTTAAGTCAAAGGTTTAATGTGATAGTTTGAAATGCTTGTTTCTCTTGCATGGGTAAAAAGCTAAGTATATTTCATTATTAATAAGACAAATACATTTAGTACATCCTATAAACAAGATACAATTCCTTATATGGGGTCTGCTTGAAAATAAATGGGTTGACACTGTTTGAAACAAAATGAAACAAAGTCACTATTTCAGAAAAATAGTATACCTGTTAAAAATTTGGAAAAACATTATCCAGACTAAAAATGTGAAAGGTAGCTGCCAACCCAATTTTGCTCCCAAATTTACGTTTGTGTAAGAAGAATACAAAAATCTCCATGCAGACGTTTCTGTTGCCAAAATTACCTTGTTCTTTAAGTTCTCTGCAATACTTTCAATGTAGTCATTGCATCACTGGGAATAGGAATGTAAAAATGACTGTAAAAATTGAATTGTATTACCTGATTTGGGAGGCATGCAAAACGTAAACAGTATAAATGCTGGGAAGAAGTGAATTAGATTAGAAAAGAAATGGCAATGAAGAAATGAAAGGATGGTGTCTGTTTGCAGCGCAGGGTTTGTAGTTTGGCAGGCTCCATGGCACGCATTCCGTTTTTATTGTGGCACCAGTTAGACATGATTTCTGTGTCATTGCCTTCGTTATGGAGCATGTTTCTGATAGAAGACTTCTAATGCACTGTCTTTAGGGAAATGTACTTCATGAGGGCAGGGCGGGTGTCTGGGCCTTTTGGCATACTTTAAAACAAATGGAGAAAGTCGGCCATAGAGCTATTTGTGAATTTAGGAGCTTGGTAGCTACACCTTTATCCGTATTTAAAAAAAAAAAAAAAAAATCTCATCACCTACCTGTAAGTCAAATACCACCCTTGTTTATCAATTTTTTCAGCATCCTCTGTGCTTTTATTTCTTGCTGCTTATGTTTCACTTTTTTGTTTTGTAATTTAAAAAAAACACAACCAAACAGCAAACTGAACAAACCTTGACAAGAGTATTTCACATGGAGACTGAAAGCAGCTTGTCTCATTTGTGCCTCTTGAATTTCTGACTTGCAAGTGAAAGATTCTAGGTGGTTTGTAAGATTGCATAAATGTTGGCTGTCTTTTCACAGTGGAGAGGATTGAATTCTATTTTTAACAAATAAATTTTCAGAAAAATATAGTTCTGCCAAAATTGGAATGCTCACAAAACTGTCAGTTTAACTAGGTTTTATTAACTGGGGAAGGGGAAAAGATGATACTGAAACTTTCTTTCCTTTTTTTTTTGACAGAAAATAAATATTTGACTTTTTAGTCTTACATTTTATTTCATATTGTAAAGTCAAAGCAAAAGCCATTTAATAACTTGATTCACATTTTTTCAGGGATCTTATTTTGACAAGTCTTTATAGTTTTCAGGAGTTCTTTCCATTTTAGAAGTAAATTTATCCTAAAATTCTATGCAATATATCAATTCTGCTCTCTGCCCAGTTGTATTCTTTGAATGTTTCCATTCCTAGGGCATGGCAATATAAATATGTATGTGTAAAATACATATTTTTTTCTGTATATAAATGTGACCAAATCTTTTATGAACAATTACAACAAAGTTAGGTGTTTTTACAATGTGCTGCTCTGTCAGAGGAAGTGTTATGTTCAGTTTGATGTCTATACTAGGTTATGGAAAGCATACAGGAATAGGCAATTAAATACGTTTCTCGCTTGTGGAGATACGATAAATTCTACAACCCCCTTCAAATCAATTGATTAGATGTCAATAAGGAAGGATTTAGAAACTAAATAGCTATAAAACCTGTGGTCAGTGATTTAGTATGTTGCATTGGCTTTTAATAATTCTTCTGTTTTCGTGTAATTCTGGATTTGTTAGGAATTTTATGTGTTTTATTCCTCAAGATAGTTATTACAGCAGAGACATGTAAGTACGTAGTAACAGGCGTGCTTACTGAAGGATGAGCCCTTGGGAAACTTAACACAGCTTTTCAAGACTGGAATGGAAGAAAGTAAGTGGCAAGATGAGAGCAATATACATCACAGAAGTAATTGGTCTGAGAAGACAGTGAAAAGAAAATGTTGAATATTGCATAATTTTTTTAAAGTGCTTGGTGCATTTGTACCTTTCTAGGCCATTCCTGCGCTGTTCTTTATCAGTGGGCCTGTTGGGGTGTTACAGAGTTCACTTAATTCTTCGGCGCGATGTTTGGGGACTCAGCTTTTTAATGCTGTTTTCTTTCATCTCATCTGAAGTTTACGCACTCAACACAGAATGGGGTATTCATGGCAATATATTACATAGAGACTGTCATTCCATGTTTGGAAACTGTTGTGGTGTTTGGTGTCCCCCCTTCCCTCCCCCACGAGAGGTGAACATCAGAATGTGGGAGTCTGTCGCTATATTGAGCGTAATTCATAGTTTCTGGTGAGTGGCAGAATTTTTGCAAGACTGATTACCAGAAGTCAGAGAAGGTTTGATGCTGTCTATGTATGTTTACATAAGAAATAGATTGATAGATTCTGTGTTGCAAAGAGAGGTCTGAAATAGTTATTTGCAATATATGTGACAGGCTAATGCTTAATGTTACTCAAAACTCTGCTACTCCATGGTGTTTGGCCAATCAAGTTGGAAATGCATGATATGTTACATCACAATATACTGTAGCAGTCTTGTAGGATGTGTGCCTTCAGGTATTTTGTCCACAAGAAAGTTAAATAGCTCGGTTTCTTCTTCTTTATAAGCCTTATGAGTACTTCACAGAGCATCTTGGTCTGAGCTGAGCTAGACCAGAAATAGATCTAGGCCGGGAAGGAAGCTTCCAGTTAGAACCGGTTGATCAGTGTGTTAGAACTAGCCAGTGCCCTGCAGGTTAAAGGAGCTCTGAAGTCTCAGGCTTCCAGCAGTGCTGAGATGTCTGCAGTCTGACTTCAGATGGAGCTGCGAGCGCTCAGTTTTAGTGAGAAATTACAGCTTAACTGTTTTTTAATTTATCCAGATGGCTTTCTGATTACCTTGGTGATCCTTTTATCCTGTTTGGAAGAAACTCTGTTACTATAGAACTTAAGAAGTAAACATTCATTGTGTAGGTACTTAAAATATAGCTCGGTGACTGGATAATGGTTAAAACAGAAGTTTTCTACTTTATCCTTTCTTGGTAAAAAATTGAGGTGAACCAAATTCTTATGATGATTTTACACTGGTAGTAGCAGCAAAGAGATTAAAAAAAAGCTAATGCTTTCTCTGTCAATGCAGCTACTGATAGAAATTGATTTCGGAAGGCATTAACAAATAGGTTTTTGATTATTTCTAATAAAACAGCAATTTAATTTCTTACAACTCTTACATGTGGTTGCATGGAAGAAAAAGCATTGTACTATTTTATCACATATTATCACAGCCCGCTAATGATAGTTCATAAGGTATGTGCTGTGTACGTGATTCTTAGAAACTATTTCTACCAGTCCAGGGTGAAATTTTACAAAATGCCCACATAATCAGAGCCACTGAAAAATATAACTTTTGGTAGTATTACTTGGAGCGACTCTTACTGTTCAATATTCTTTCAGATTTTTATCTGCAGAGCCTAGTGCTCTCTTAGTTAGGATCTTTGTGTGTGGCATTAGGAAAGACACGGACCTGTTGGAGAGGGTCCAGAGGAGGGCCACAAAAATGAACAGAGGGAGGGAGTGCCTCTCCTATGAGGACAAGCTGAGAGAGTTGGGGTTGTTCAGCCTGGAGAGGAGGGTCTGGGCAGACCTTACAGCAGCCTTCCAGTACCTAAAGGGGACCTACAGGAAAGCGGGGGACAAACATTTCAGCAGGGCCTGTTGCGATAGGACAAGGGGTAATGGCTTTAAACTAAAAGAGAGCAGATTTAGACTAGATAGAAGGAAGAAATTTTTCACAATGAGGGTGGTGAGACACTGTCACAGATTGCCCAGAGAGGTGGTAGATGCCCCATCCCTGGAAACATTCAAGGTCAGGTTGGACGGGGCTCTGAGCAACCTGATCTAGTGGAAAATGTCCCTGCTCATTGCAGGGGGGTTGGACTAGATGACCTTCAAAGGTCCCTTCCAACCCAAACTATTCTATGATTTTATGATCATAGGCTTAAAGTCTCCACTATTTGTGGGGGTAACTAAGAAGTTCCAGATAATGCATGCGTTGTATAGGAATTGGGATAAAGTGATATCTGCCTGCAGGACTGTAGTGTATGGTTATGGAGATCCGTCTAGGCTTGGGTGCATCTTCCTTGGCAGCCCGTATATTACTTTGTCTAAAGAGTTGTAGGGTTTCTAATTTTTTTATTTCTTCAGTCATTACTCAGTAAGGGTTCTCCTGACACTTAGGTATGAAGTCTTATTATAATGCAGACTTAAAATAAGTCCAATTACTATAACAATAATTTCCCCAACAGTTCTGAAGTTGAAGTTTGGCTCTGTGCAGATTTCAGTAGGAGAGTCCTGCAGAGGCCTTCTGCATCGGGTAGCCTGGCTGAAGGTCTTTCCTGGGAGCTGGCGGTGGTAGAGGTTAATAGTGGTATCTTCCTCATTCCTGAAGAGAAATAATGTTGTGTAGGTTGAGAAGTGTTATCTTGGTCATTTATTTTTTTTAAATGCATCTAGCAAGTAGTGAAATCAAATAAGAACTTGTACTTAAGTAATTTCTGTCTTCTGCTTAGGACTGAAACACTTGTTTCATGATGTTCTGAGAACTCTCTGTTCATATTAAGCCACTGTCAGTTCAGGTTCTTAAATCAGGATGAAATTCTTAACTGCATAATTTATTTCTGTTAGGGATACAAATGGGCCAGTGCCAAAGCCCGAAATCCAAATACAGGGATTTAGAATTCTGTCTAAGAATTCAAGGTAAACTCAGCAAATCTTTGGCCAGAGCTGGCAGCTTTCCAGCACTCCAGGTCCAAAGCCATTCATTGTCATCAGTGACATTGCAGCATTTGAAAGTGTTGGCTGTTTAGTTCTTTAAGTATTGAAAGTCCCCTGATAACAGTTGTAAGGAGGTTAACAAGTTTAAAAACCCAAGAATGCCAGGGATTTCGAGATCCCCTGAGTAGTCTGTTTCCAGAGATGAAATCGTCTCCTTATTTTAAAGAGAATCTTGGACTAACTGAAATTTTCCACTGAGATAATTAAAGAAGGGAAAAAACCCCCATCAAACCACAAACAAAAGTACTAAATATGCCTTACAGGGTCTGACATTCTATAGTATCAGAAATATTGTAACTCACTATTTTATTTTTAGCTACAATACTGATCCTGGAGGGTAATGGAGGATTATATGATGCAGGAAGCTTTTTTTTTTTTGAGATTTCATATTGAGCTCTGATAATCTCCTGGTTTTCTTTTTTACTTTAAAGAACATTCTTACTGATACAAGACAATGTGTTCCATAAGTTTAGGAGAGATGCACAAAGTTCTGAGTAGCTATATTTTTAATCTCTCTCTTTTTTTTTTTTTTTTCAGTTTGGGAGAGTCCCTGCTAAGAAATGTCAAACAGTACATGTTTAATTAGTTGTTCTGGGATAACTATAAAATATAGATACAAGATATCCATGGGTAATGCAACAGCAGTTGCTAAAATTCAGGTGTTTTACATAGGAATAGGAAGTTAGAGCTGGGCAACAATACATCTCAGGAAAAATGTGTTTGGGTGTGAAAAACATCAGTCATCAGTTAAGTGGAGCGTAGCAGCTGTGTAAGAGCACATGGAAGTGCTCCAGGAAAGAAAGAGGAGTAAGGAATATTATACTTAATGCAAATTTGGCTTCAGGTACTCAAAGGTGTTTACCCAAAATGGAATTTGGCAAGAAGCTCAAAATTAAAATAATCTCAAGCATAAATGCACACACATAATTACTGAGGGTTGTGAATGAACCTAGAAAACAGGCCAGTTCTGTGTTTTGGTGGAAAGTTGAGTTTCAGAGAGTAAAAAAGATGAGAAATGTCAGACCACATAAGAGCCCACAAAACATTCTTTGCTTCTCCTCCCCCGTATCTATTTCACATCTTCTTTGTGTCCCATAAATTCTGCCCCTTCAGCTTCTGTGAAGGCCTCCTATGTCTATATTGCACAAGTAAGATCACATTTCTTCTTTACTCTTCCTGTGGTCTGCTCTTATGAACACGTGTATTGTGCAATTTTGCTCAAGAGGAGAGAGGACAACAAAAACCTGCCTACAGAAAAGTGAGATCCTGGGGGTTATGCTGTAGCAGCAGGGTATGAAAGTCACCCCGGAAAAGAACGTGCATATCCCACATCCCAGAAAATGAAGGGATACAGCAGTTTTGTGGGAGGGTGGAGAATGCCATAACTTTGGAAAGGGAAAGCAGAGTACTTAATGGGCACAAGGAATGGCCTGAAAATATTCTTCGTGTTTCAGTAAACCCAACAATATCAAAAATAAGTCACGGGCCTGATTTATAGAAAGATGAACTGCAATACGCAGAGAAATTCAGCAGCTTTTGCTCCTGCTGCCTCTGCAAGGAAGAGATTGAAACTTCAGAAGAAAAAGAGTGAAGAGTAGCAGCTATGAACCTTCACAGGGTGGAGAGTTTTCATTAAAGGAGTTTGTTCTAAAAGATGAGGAGCAGGGAGGGGAAAAAACCCAGCAGGTACCACATCATTCAGGATGATTAATTGCAGTAAAGAGGGTGGGAGACTTGGATAGACTGTAGGAAGCTTGTCGCTAGAAAAAGAGAACTCTTTTTACATTTGCTTGGTCAGTGTCCAGTGCCCTCTTTTTATCCAGTGTAAATAGGAAAAGGTTGTGGTACGTCACTATTGGTCTCGGTTTATCATCCAAACACTTCTTTCACTGACTTTAGTGGGAATTTTGCATCCTATCCAAAGTCAAAATGCTTCTCTCTGGTTTTAGAAAAACAGTTCCTTAAATAGATTGCCATTTATGTTTCTTTAGAGCATTTGAAGGCCAGTGGACTGCTGTGAAAGTTCCACTTTTTAAGACAGTCCTGGGATGTACTAAAGGGAACAAATATATGTAGTAAATGAGGGTAATTCAAGTCCACCACGGGAACCAGAGGTTTACTTTGTAAAAATGGAACCTGAAATTATGTAATTATTGTATGTCTCTTGGAAACACAGCTTTTTAAATGACACATTTATAACCTTTGAAAGGGCAGCAGTATAGGGAGGATATTTTTCTAGTTTGCCTTTGATGAAAAGGCTTCCTAAATACAAATGACCTATGTAAATTCCAAGATAAAGGCCTGAAGAAAAATGCTTGGTTTTATTCAAGCTTTAGGAAGGACATAAGAATATAGTATATCGTGGAAAGAAGAGAAACCTGTATGATGCCAGAGTACATTGATGCTCCTGCTTGCAGCTATCTCAGCTTTACTAGATGATTGGAGTTTTAATAGAAGCAGATAAGCTTGGCACGGCTGTGATCCCACACTGAAATACAAGCATCACAGTATCTTTTTTCCTCTATTAATCATAAATGTCAGTGCCTCACTTGCTTTTACTTCAAAGTAAGGTAATTGGGAAGTCTGGTATGCTTTTTGATTCAAATATCACATTTTCTGGCAACTGCCAAGTTGGAGAGCTACATAACTTAAAGACTTTTCCATGTGAGATTTCCATCTATTTCTGTGAATCTACCACCAGTACCACTTAGACAAAATAAACATGGAGTGAATGAAAATCAAGCCTTGACCCTTACTTAGGCACAGTCTTTAAATCTTTAAATCATTGTGGTCTAAGATATGAAAGGTAGATGATATATTAAAAAAAAAAAAGAAAAAAAAAAACAGAAATAGTTCTGGTGCCCTGGAAAAATCTTCAGTACAGAAATGGTGGTTACAAAACCTGCCTTGTAGAGTCTTACTGTATGGAAATTCTTGGGTCACAATGTGGAGGTAGATGCCGCAGCTGTAGAAGGACGTAAAATACACAGATGAGACTTACACCTCAATAGTCCTGAGCTCTTCCTCCGAGTGAATCACAGATGCAGAAGCACTCCAAGTCCATTTAAGGCTCTAAGCATGGAAACTAAAGCTTTAACTGTAGATCTTCAAGTGTCCTGAGCCTCCAGAAATTGGCCTATTCAGCATACTTACGCACCCAAGATAGCTGACTAACATAATTCCTCCCTCATTTCCTATAGCAATACTTCTGATGTGGTGGCATCTGCTGGTCTGTGGAGACCAAAAGATAAAATATTGGTGGTTGTAACATCTGTAGCCCCACATAACAAAGTCTTTGCATAAATGAAAGGACATGAAAATGGGTGCTTCCATCGAGATCTTTCACAGCACAGTGTGCCTTCATGGATGAACAGTTACAGCTTTTAGCACTGGTTTTAGTGGGATGGTAAAATGGCATATTATTGTTTCATTAATGTGTGAGATATTAGCAGCTTTTAAATTTATAGTTATCTCTAACTAATAATTCATTTATTGAGCCATGCAAAAACCATACCAAGTCTGAGGCAGAGTTAAGTTGTGTCACTCCGTGTAACTCGAACTGTCTCTACTGGGAAACTTTGAATGGGTTTTTCTGCATTCAGTCAAGCTGAGATGGTAGTGCAATGGGAAACTGAAGTTGCTTAAGTTGGGGGGCAAATGCACTCTTAATTAGAGGAGGTGGTAATACTAAGTAGCTGAATATGATCAAATTGAGAACTTATCTTGAAACATTTGTCCATTTTTTTTTTTTCTTTCTTTGTCTGACTGAATGAGAGGACAAGGGGCTCATTTAAATGAGAGTGAAACTGAGACCACACATAGTTACATTGAGAAAATACGAGGTCTGAGTGCCTGGACGGGTGTTTAGTTTGTTCAAAACGCAACTACCTCAAATATGAATCTGGTTCAAGATGGTAAGCATGTTTTGACCACAGTCTACTGGTGACCAGCGTTCATCATTGCAGGAAATTCCTACTCCTGCAAGAATATCTTAACAATAAAAAGCCTAAAGGTACGGGCAGGGTGTTATTGTTGTTTTTTACCCTCTGTGAATGTGGTGTGTTGAGCAGCAGATTCTGCCGTAGCTGTGTTCAGCTTGGGGGGTTGTCCTCTGTCACACGCTGCCCGAGTGACAACTGGCGCTGCCTAAATGAAGTGTGCTGTCGACTGTAATGGTCTCATGTGGTCAAGCATGGATGAAGGGAAAACAGCTTGGACCCCCGTAGCTGGGAAAGTGCTGTCTCAGCGTTAAAGACTTTCAGGATGTAGGTGTGGCTGTAATGCAGAAGGTCAGCCAGTAGCTGGTTTATTGTGCACTAGGATGTTTGGTAATCTAAACTCTAGCCAAAACATTTCATCTATTTGGGGACCATGCTTGGTGATCCAAGATAAGCATGGATTGTATATTTTACTGATCATATTTTGAAATCTTTCTGGTTTTGAAATAGGATTGAAACAATTCTGACACTGCCATTGCCATTGTGTTTATTTTGTCTCCTCTTACTTTTTTTCAACTATTTTTCTAACTTCCTCAGAGTTTCTACTTTCTGAGGGAGATGTCTTTAAAATTTCTAACAAAGTTCTACAAAATATGTTAAATAATGTCATTTTACTCTGGTAAACCTGGCTATGAAGGATAGCTTTTTCTGGCTTTCAAGAGGCATAGAAGTGTAACGCTTCACAAGCAAGAATTAAAAAAAAAAAAAAACAAACAAAAAAAACCAAAAAAACAATCAAAAAACAAAAAAACCCCAACACCAAAAAACCCCCCAAGGTCTGTGGAGTTTGATATTTTATTGGCATTGTTCAGTATTCCTTTCTGTACTTTTAATAGCATCTCAATTGGGCTTTTTGCCAGCTTTATTAAGGAAGATAAAGATTTATGACAGAAAATGTCCAATAAATGAACAGGTGTTATTCTTGTTACTTACTTTTTTATGATGTCGGACACCCAGGCTTATGACTTCCCTGCAGGAACCTAGAAGGATGTTCCTTGGCTCCCAACCACGTGCACATTCTGTACTCATCGTAACTAACAACAGGGATGAAGTGCAATCGGTGAACATCAAGAGAGGGGACGTGAAAAGCTGGCTTGTTTGCCGTTGCCATCTTGATATAATGACTTGCACTGTATTTTAAGTTCATGTTAATTCCAATGTGAAACACTTACAGCCTGCAGGCTTACATGAGTCTCTCTGCTTCCAGATCTTCTAGATGTTTAAGTGCGATGTGAATGCTTAACTTGTCTACTAAGATTTGTTTTTTAAGTATGAATTGTTTAGAGGGAAGTGAAAACTTTCCAGCTCTGCTTTACAGATTTTGTTGGCTGTATTTGCCAAGTCTTAAAGCTGCCTCTGTTAGCATGTAGTGAATTAGCTGTATTTGGAAGGTCTACCCAGCACTGGGAGATGGCTCACAAAGTGAGTATTTCCCGGGTTTTCTTGAAAAGTCTTACTTTGAATAAGTAAAATACCCTTTTTTCCATTTATCTAAATGTTATGCACTTGTGCGGTGCCACTATGTAGAGATAGTTTGTTTTTGAACATTGGCAAAGCTGCTACAGTACATGTTGACTGCATAATTAACTGTGGTGTATAACGATCCTCCTTAAGTTTCTTTTCATTTAAGGTTTTATCCTTTCACTTAAATGTTTTATGTATTATTTACTATTACTTAAGTAAACCGAAAGTGAGTCTTAGAGAAATTAAACCTACACCAAGTGAAGTACAACAGATGGGCAAGTTTAGGGATCACTATGTCTCACTATTTCTTATATTCAAGAAAAATACTTATGGCCATAGAGACTCAATCTACGGGGCAGGTTCAGTAAACATTTATGTTGCCCAATAGGGACTGAACTTAATCAGTGCAATATAAAGGTAAATACTAAACTAGATTTTCTCTGGCGTCTTGAGGTTCAAACATTTATTTAGTTACGTTAGAGGCAAAAAAAAAAAGTGTAATATGACAAATGAGGAGTAACTCGGACATAAAGAATAAAAAAGATAAACCTAATGACATGGAAAGAAGAAAGTAAAGCATCAAATTTTATAGAAACCTTCAGGTATACATAATACCATACATTTTTCTCGATGATCATGAAAATCTTGCAGGCAAAAAAATAATTATGTGTGGATGTCTGTATTTTGGAAGAGAATTCTTCCTTTGTTCTTGCATTCATGATGGCGTTGGATATACATGCATCCACGTGAAGATCTTAATTTTGTAGGCACCAAAACATATCAGACCACCTTTGAAAACTCTTAGGATGAAGTCCTGGTTTTCTTGGAGCGGGGGAAGGAAGGAATGATTTTTTTTTTTTAAACTTTGGTTTGATTCCTCACTGCCTTACTCCTGAGAGAGCTGTTGAAACTGTGAAAGAACACTGCGTCAGAGGTTTTGCTGTGCCTAGCCTGCTGTTGATATGATTTCCCATTGGCTTTGCAGAAGTGTCAGCTAATGGAGTGGCATTTCCTGTTGGAGTGATCAGAAGAATGGCAGGACACAGGATTTACACAGCTGCCTAATGAATATTCTAAAACATGTTGAGTTACTTTAAAATGTGGCTCTGAAATTAGCTATTTAGCTTATGCAGTTGTGAGGAAATAAATGTAGCTGCCTACAAAGCAGGTTAAACAATACTGTAAGTTGCATTTCCCAGTTGCATTAGGGGAGTGAGTAATTGCTGTTTATGTGAAGGTTCGTCTCTTCACCCTGTCCCCTTTTTCAGTTACTCTGTGTTTTGTACTCTAAAATCCTTCCCATTTTATCCTTTCAGATTTTGAAATAATTTAGCATCTCCTACTGCTAAATCCCAAATTCAGAAAAGATAATACTGTCGTGTGAGGGTATAGCAGGTGCTGTTGCCAGTTCTTTTAATGCTTTAAAATACCCAATAGCTGAAGGCAATTGCAAGAGGAAAGACCTGTACGAAGACAATATATGGAAGTAAAATGAGGGGAGTGTGATCAACCCTAGACTTCTGCTCGTGCAAGAGAAGGCAGTTTTTACTACACGGGCTGGGTGTGACGATGGAAGGCAGCTGAGAGGAAAGTGCTGTAGATGAAACAAGGGTGGTACAGAGGATGTAGGCTGGTACTGGTAATGCTGAGGAGGGAAGTGACAGACTGATGTGAGCCTGATTCTGAGGGAGGGGAGGAAAAAATAAATACCAGCACCATGGCTAATACGGATCTTCGGAGTTTGCCAGTGTAGCAGGGCATGTGTGAATGGATGTGTGCAAAAGGCAAAGGGGGATGTAATGCTGAGCAGGGAGGAGAGGACTGAGTAATGGGGTGATTTTGCAGCTGTCATAACAAAAGATATGCTGGGTAAAGCTATGAAAACAAAGTAACGGGTAATGCAAGGCTTTTTTTTTTTTGTAGTGCCTGTATAGCTTGGTTCTACATGTACTAAATGGTAAATTCTCATATGCTTCATGGAGGCTCTTGTGTAATTCAGCCCTAAAATGTTTCCCTAAGTACAAAACATGAAGAAATAACTAAACAGAAATGGAATAAAGCTTATTTTTAAAAAAATCTACGGTTTTATTCAACGGGGAACATTTTAAAAGTATGTAAATGCATTTTATACTATAGTTGTTCAAGCTTTTGTAATTGTGTATTCAGGAAAAAGTCAGAATTCTGTAGAACTTTAATTTATGTGCAATCACCAGTAAGACTACTTAGCTGCATTTGATTATTAACGCATGAAAACAGTTTATCTTTCCTTGAATGTGTTCTTATTTGTGTCTCATTTTTGGTGTCAGAATGTAATCTCATAGAAGTTGTAGAAGCAATAATTAGAAGTTTTATTTTTAAATGTCAGTTAGAATTTGCTGGGTTTCATACATGAGGTATGACTGTGGAAGTTGAGTAACTGGATAGCAGGGGAAAGAAGGAAAAACAGATGCTGAATGATCTTGGACTTGCTTTGTGGGATACATGTGTGCTGCAGTGTATAGTCATGTCTGTCTTTTTCTGTAAGTATACAGGTATTACAGACAGTTTTTTTGTCTTTTTCTGTACATATCTGGCACTAGAATATATGCGGATGAAGCACAACTTGCTTAGTACCATCTAGGGACAAATTTGTGGTGTTCTGAGGGTGTTTTTGTTTTTCTGTCGTGCTTTTGCATTTGCTTATGTGCAGTGTTGCACAAATCTAGGGTGCTCTGTGTAAATTCTTTTGCTGATCAGGCAGCAGTTGCATGCTGGAAAGAGTAAGCTGTACCATCTGAAGTGGCACAAGCAGCCAGGGTTCAGGTACTCTGTCGGTGTTACCACTGGGTTGTTCGAAGGCTCCACTCACGTCTTGCTGTAGACCGTTAGTGTGCCAGATAGTTGCAGAAGGGTGGGAGGGAGTCCTCTCAACAGGCTTGAAGGTAAAGCCATGCTGCCCCCAACTCTGTTGGGATTAAATTGTCCCAAATGTTTTCTGTGTGAATGCAGCCTCTTGAGTCTTATCCCGTGGATCTAAATGTAAACAAAATGTATTTGTATGAGACGGACTAACAGCACTTGAAGGTTTTACTCTTCTATGCAACTGGAAAACCACATCCACTCTGGCACGGTTTGGGGAAGCTATGGACTCACATCCTCGTGAGGTTTGAGTAATTGATCAAGAATTTGTAGCTTGCTTCCTTATTACACTTGAGGTGGCTACTTGTTGTATTCATCCTTTTCCATTAGATCCCAGTTTGAGTCAGAGGGTGTGCACAGAAATGCCAGCTATGATTTTGGTTTTTTTGGAGACAGTGGGCTGTACAGGTTCTTGCTCTGTATTTCTTATGGACTATTTATTTTTGCATGTTTTTCCATTTGCAGCCTATCGTAGTTAGAGGGGTGTGTGAGGTGGGCTCTTTTAACTGTGGTCATACATCTTTCTGGTGATACCACTGACATCTCTTCTACTGCCTGCAGTCACTGATACATTAACCCTCCAAGGTGTAATGGTTGGTTCTAGTGATTTGGAAGAGCAATTTGGTTACAGGGATGCTGATGTACATATAAGGCTTTACACTGTAGAAACCACGACGATCACAACACATAAAACATACAAAAACATACACAAAAGCCCTCCCTTCATATATATCTGTGCATTTTCTTGTTTCAAAGTGATAGTGTCATTTGCAGCATACAGAATAATCATTTTGCTATGGCTGTGCCTCTTTCTTTTCTTTGTAGATCAATAATTTTGAATATATAGGTGCAAACTTAAGGACAAAATAAACTAACAGTAATAAGAAAAATGTGAACTACTAAATAAATTAGCTTTCTAAAAGTCATGGAAGTAAAAGATATGGGAATTTTTGTGGACAGCATGCATTTCTATCTGCTTTTGTAGGCTGGCCTACTTTTTGGCAACAAACTGGAAGTTTTTTAAGAGAAAGAGTTGTGTTTTGGACCCATAGAGATCTGTTTATATATGTGTAAAAGTAATTGCTAATCTAAACTGTGAGTGATTGGCAGATGATGGAAAAGAAACAGTATTTTTAAGCTACTTAAGTAGCATCACTTTCTCACTAAAGTACATAAGGGGGACCACAACCAAAGTCATATGACTGACTATTTATTTTTTTGGGCCTTTTATTAAATCCCCACCTGGGCTGTAAGTCTTCACCCCTGACAGCAGCACAGAATGTGCTACATGTTTAGAGATCTTTTCATTGCATAGATGAGCAAGGAACAAGAAGAGTATTGATGGCTGGTGGTAACCTCAAGTACAGCTGAATGTAGAGCAGGGTGTTGGAGATTAGATCTATAGTCTTGCTTGGACAACTGAGATAAAAATAAACAGTATGTCATAGATAACCATAACCAAAAGCATTTTTTTGAAAGGACTTAAATTGTTAATATCTATGTGTTTAAATTATTTATTCCATATGAAGGCCATCTGGAAACACAGGGCAATGGGAAAGCTTGTTGTGACAAGAAACTGAGGGGAGGCAAGTGATCTCTACTTATAATTTGGAGTCCTCAAAATCTTCCCTGTTGGTAACTGTGTCTACAGGCCTTTTCTATTCTGGAGTTCTTGGCACCTTCTATATTTTCAATTGGTTGCTCAAAGTACGTACGATCACAAGTCTTGGATTTTAGGGGTGGGGAGGAACACCTTCCATAATAACAGAAATATTAGTTACAAACAGCATAAATCTTACTATATGCAAATATGTATGGGGTAATGTATGAGCAGCACTTTCTGGATTTGAACATTGTCAAGTACTCTGTATGTATGCCCTGTGCTTCTGCCTCTTCAGAATTATTCCTAATTTTCTTCCAGGCCAGGTTTTTGTAGAACTCTCCAGGGAGTTGCTGTGTGGGGGTTTGTTGTTTTGGTCTGTTTTTTTTTCTCTAAAAAGAAAAAAAAAAAAGGATCCTGGGCAGTGTCTTAAGATGCCTTCCTATTCTTTAAGAATAGAGTTATTACGTAGTAGACAGATAAGAATAATTTGTGCTCGAGGTAAGTCTATAGTTAGTGAGCACAAAATGTGTACTGCTGGACTTCTGGTTAGCATCATTAGCTTCATAATGATATAGCTAAGATATTCTATTCCTGGTGCTGCGATTCAGCCTAGTGGGCTGTCTGGAAGTGGTTTCATAGTGCTGTTACTCTTCTGAAGTGTTCCTTTGGGTATTTACCTGACCATATGGAAAATGAGGGATTGGACCCCAGAAATAGTAGGACAAGGCAAACCTAGAAAGGACCGATCTTATGGGAATAGCAGTGGAACAGCTCTGTCTTCAGAGCTCACCTACTAGAGATACAAACACTTCTAATTCACTTGGGAAGCAGAAGTCACAATGTAGTCATATGGCAAAGTGCTTGAGTTAAGATGACTGGCTGTGCATTAGTGAATCACCAACACTCCACCAAGGGACCATGATGATGGGGTAGAAAGCGCGTTTGAGGTGAGTCACAAGAGCCCCACCAACAAACATTTCTGAGTGGAAAGTATGTATGTGGTGGTGAATCACCAAGAACTCCACCAAAAGTCTGTGTGTGCCTGTCTTAATGTTTGTGGAATGACGAGTATTGGTAATGAAAACCTCAGCTAGTAAAAATCAACACCTCTCTAGAATAGACTGTAAGGTTCTGCGCCAGTGTTTTAAACCTGACAATGTTGTTCTGTCCGGCTACAAAAAAAAAAAAAGTACTTGGAAGAGGCACAGGGTTTTGATCTTTAATTCTTAAAACTTTGTCTTTTTTTTCCTCTTACTACAGAGATGTAGTATCTATCTGGCCAGGTTCCTGCCTGTAGAAGTCTTTTCTGCAAGATGGATGACACTTGAAGTCTGTAAATTAATTTGAGGTTTTGGTGTGTAAGGTGCTGTTAAAATATAAGAGACTGGCTTACTGACCTTTTGAAGAGGGGGTGGGGGGGGAAAAAGCTAAGTTCTAGGTTTTATCTGTTTATTTAGTGGAGTAAATCAAAGATGATATTCTAAATTTTTGCTCTAAGAAATTTTAGCACAAGATTGATAAAAATGATGATAAATATAAAGGATGATACAATGTTCATATAAATCTGTATCAAAAAATTCAAGAACAGACTTGGGTACAAGAACTTCTAAAGTAAAGATAGGATGGGACAGACAAATATATGCCCCCAAATTCCTCATCTGTCCTTTCTCCTTCACAGGGCAGCAGTGTTGCATCCCTTCTCTCCTGTCCTATTCAGTGGGAATCTTCCAGAGGGTTTTTCCTGTTTCTGCAATCTTTCCTCATCGTGGTTTCAAAATTCTTAATTTTCAGGCATATCTAAAAATCTATATTGGCATTCCCTTGATACACTTCTAGGAGAGTCATCTGAAGAGTATGCTGGACTTTCTGCTTAATGAGTGGCAACACTGATACTTTTTCCAGTTTCCAAGGGAGCTTTCCTATAGTTTGTTAAATGGGATGCTGATGGAAGTTACCGTCTTTAGGTAAATAAACGTATAGAGTTTTGGGGTTTTTTCTTATGGTCTGGGATGTGTGAAACATCAAATATATATTAATTATTTTAAAAATTGAATAGGCCTTATTAAATGAAATTATTATAGGATTAGAAATTGCTAGAAAACCTGTCCATGCTATGTAATATTTGCTTCATGAGGAGAAATTGGAATTGTGCTTAAAATAGGGATTTTTTTTTTAACAGACCTTTTCCAGCAATAAATGAATTCTAATAAAGCTGTGCTTACATGTCTATATACTGTTTTTTAATTAAAAACCAAACCAAGCAAACAAGAAAAGGAACAGCTGCAGCATGAGCAGACTGAATCACCTTTCAAGAGAAATGTGCTCATTATCAAAGATTAGTTTTTCTGATTGATCTTGGGTGGTGTTGGAGCACAGTGGAGGATGCAAGGACTTTAGGAAAAAATGGGGAAGAAAGGATTATGAAGGAGAAGAGTCTCCAACAGGCATTCTAATTCAAGTGACTCTGGTAGTGAGGAGTCTGTGTTGTTACACAGAAGGGTTTCTGATACTCTTAGGGGCTTTGTAGTGTGATATTTGGACAATTAATGTCTATGTCCTGCCCTGTTCAAAGGGAAGTTCAGTGTGGCGACCTTTGGGCCGTCGTGAGCGCAGGCTGTTGGGTTTTTAGCTGTGGGGAACTGAGAAGATGCATTCATGAAGCATGCTGTGTCTTAGCCAGACATACGGCATATGTTCTAATAAAAGTGAGTTCAATTTCTAGGGGACAGTCGTGGTGGTTCTCTTGTATGCGTGCAGGTGCCAAATACTGCTTTGCATCACTTGGATGGAAGCCCCTTTCATCTTGAAAGTAACCTGTTTCAGAGGCAGCCAGGTAATGCTTCCAGCTCTTTCAGCACCTGTGAGCTTGGGTAAGCTGATTCCGGTTTGAAACATTTAGCCAAAATAATTAGAGAGTTTCTGGCTCTTTTTCATGTCTGGCAAGTGGATTACGCTTTAGAACAAGTCGACCTGCTCTCCCTGGGGCAGCAACTGTTTGTGGCAAAATGAGGGAATGGGCGATGGACAGAAATCCTTTACTCTGTGCACTTCCTTATGGTGATTCTGCACACGGGGAACTCTTGTTTCAGCCGCTCTTAATAATGGAGTAGTGACCCTTAAGAGCTTTTGAGGGTGGCGACATAAGCATAGCATGTATCATAGCACACACACATATATACGCTCCCTTTATGTTCATGTGTATATGCTGACTTTATATATAAAAATGTATATGAACAACTTTGTATTCATATACTTTATTTACATAAAAATGTAATGTATGTGGTATTCCTTTTCATAAATGCAAGAGTTAATCCTATCAAGCTTGCTTGGTTTCTTGTGAAGTGGGGTTTTGTGACACCATGCTATAACATCTTTTAGATGCTTTTGGGAAGAGAAAGCTGGAAAAAAAACCCAAAGATTGTTTCGATTTGCTTTTTTAAACATAGTTGTACAGCATAAAGACAACTTGTGTTTTTCCTTTAAAAAAAAATACCACAACAAACTCTAACAAATGAGCAAAGTCACAAATGCCTCTTCTTCTTTGGTCCTACTTTTCAGTGATCACAGCTCAACTTTTTTTTGAATTTTAAAGAACTTGTTTAAAATACCTGCTGCCTTTTTGAATGGCTAGGATAATAAATCTCCAGCTCTATATATCAGAAGAAAATTAATTTTTGTTCTGGAAATGGAAGGAAAAATCACAGGAGGGATATGTGTGAGTGATATCACTATATGTATCTCTCTCACGTGTATATATATGTGTAGTTTAAAAAGAAGTAGTACTTCTAATAAAACTTTATTTGAAAACAGACAAGATAGCGAATGGAAGAATGGAGGTAACTTCTTTACACTTTCAATAGCATAGGGCATTAATTTTTATTAAGTGGCTTTTATTTTTTTTTCCACTACTTTGCAGTGAATTGGGATTGCAGCATACAAACTTCCAGCTTTGTTTCTTTGCCCAGGTAAGCTGATAGGAAGTGTTTTTTGAAAGTGTTAGTGCAGGCTGAAACTCATCATGAGCAACCAGTGAGTTCACATTTATATTCTTGTTGCATAAACTCTAGTTAAAAAAAAAAACAAACCACACAACAAAAAAAAACAAACAAAAAAACAAAAAAACCCCCATGACATAGTTTTATATAGATGCACCATGCATATAAATGAAGGTCAAATGAAAAGCTTAAAAAGGGGAAAGGGGAAAGTACTGACGTGCTTTTTAACAACTCTGGCATGTGGTCATTTTCAGTGACACTTGCAACTCTTCACTCAAATTACCATTTATTTATTTTTAAGAGAAGTAATGGGAGTAGTCTGTTTCAGGAAAGGGATTTTACAATTTCATGTTCTTCTGTGGGCTTCAGTGCAGGTGCAAGACCAGAGTATTTGAAAACAAGAGGTATCACCACTGAAGTGATGCATTTTCTTTGTGGGCACATTCCCATCTAGGACCCCAGTAAAATTACTGGTATATATCACAGGCTACACAGCTACAAAGATGCCAGATAATGATTCACATTTGTTGCTGCTAGATTTGAACAGATAATTTAGTCCAGATCGTATTTACAAAATGACAAATCATATTTTTCTGGAGTTTGAGTGCTTTATCATTAGTGTTGCAGATATGAAAAAGTGAATGGTGCAAGAGACTGGAAGGATTTTATCAATTTAAAAGAAGAAAGAGCAAATTTGGTGAAGTTTCAGGTAAAATTTATAGCATAATGTTGATTTGAATTTTATCTCAATCAGCAGTGTTCAGTTTTGCTTAATTTAGTTTTATTCAAAGTGCATCTTAACTAATTATCCCCAATATCGTAATTTAGGATGCTATAAATAGATGTTTGCCACCAGTGCAAATGCCATTGCCGTCTTTTCATGCCACTAACTTAGTTCTTGAGGGTACAGTGTAAGCTGGGACACAGTAGCTTCTCCACAGTTCCCGTTATTTTTTGTTTCCTGCCAGTGACTGGCCAGAACTCTGAGTAAAAATACTTCTAAAAAATGCCCTTTTAAAAAGAAACTCCTTAAGTAGTTCAGCATGCCCTCACTGGAAGAGCTGAATTAGCAGATGAGTTGCTTTAATTTCACTGTGTTTTAAGTCACTTTGGGTCCATGTATCAGATCAAACTGGCTGTCCTTCGGATACTGCTTTGATGCTACAGAAGTCTGTGTGCAGCAGGGCCCTTCTGTTCTACTTGGGATGCTTTTTCTCAGCACATCTTGGCGCTGGAGTGCGAGTCAGGAGTCTAAGTTCAGTTACCATTGCTGCCATGAAATGTCTTCTCTTCATCCTTAGATGTGATGTAACAATACTTACTGAAGCTACCTTAAGAATGCTTTTGGAGATATTTGGGTATATGCAGGTCATTGGTGTTCATCCAGCTAGTATTTCAGCATGGGATGTAATGAAGACAGTGAAAAAAGAATGAAATAATGATTCAGAATGAGTAAACCCTGCACCAACCCAACAAAGAAAACATAAAATGAAACCTGTGGCCACGCTGGCATGTGGCTCTATTTAAGGAGGAGGAAATTACACAGTATAAACTGTCTCATGCATATAAGATTTAAAGAATTAATAGATCGAAGAAGCTGTCTGGATTAAATGCACTTAAAGCAATACAAACAGTGTGATGCAACACAGTCCCTGTTGTCAAGAGCATCCCTTATTGTAGACTCATAACATTGTGAAGTACAAAATACACAAACAACTTGTACTCGTGAAATGCTTATGAAAAACCAGGTGTGGATGTGAGTCTCATATGAAATGTGAGAAAAGGGAATGCATGCTTTGTAAAACAAAGACTTGATCAGCATTTTATCACCTCAAAAGGAATTATGTAAATATCAATCAGAGAAAAGCAGGTTGCAGCTTTAGGGAAGGCGAAGTGCTGTTCGTTTTAATGGCTGTGCTGTCAACGAACTGGTCATGGATGAAGGTAATGCTGTATGCTTGCCGCGCTGGTCACTGTCAGCCTTTGAGAAATGGATTCTAAATCGTGCTGGTTAATGTGTTTAAGCCTTTGGATCAGGTTCAGTTAATATTACTTGGCTGACTCTCTGCAGGTTACCTCGAGAAGCAGAGTGCAGAAATGCTGATAGTTCCTTCTCCAAAATACAAAGATCCAAAATACATTATAGTTTATTTCATGTGTTTAAGCCTTCTAGGTTTTTTTTTCCCCTGAAGTCATAAAGATGTAGAAGTGGTTTGATTTTTTTTCCTTGTTTTACTTATTTATTTAAGTGAAACGAGGGACTCTCATGTAATCATGACTTTAAGGACACTGAAGCAAATTACCCAGATGTCACCAATGCAGCAAGGTGAGATGGCCAGACTGGATGCTCTAGATCATTAAGCTCCTCTGGATTATAACATGCAAGTATAAAAAACAATTAGAGTGACTGCCTCACAACTTCTGACTTTCTGTAGTTATTGCAAAGGAGTATGAGGCCCAGTATCACTGATGGAGTGGCTGTGGAAGTGAAGTTACTCTCTAGCATAGTGGCCGTAGAAGAATCTTTGTGCTGTCCTGGTTGCCTGCAGTTTTTTCTTAAGAATACAGCATTTCTTTACATGTGTGATTGCTCTGAAAGTGGATTATCTCTGATCAGCAAAAGGCTAATTCTGGGTAACTTCTGAAAGACTATGCCTGAGCAGCTAACAGGAGAGGCATACAGCGATCTTCTGAATTGTCCTTGTGGGTTATTTGTAAAGCATTTCATTTTATTGAGAATGGGACAGATTATCTGTCCGAAGCTGGTCTCTTCCATATAACTGTTGATAGCAGGCATATTTTGTCGATGGATTTGGCCCAGCTCTTGCATTGATTAGAAGAGCGGGATTCCTCATTGTCTGTCAAGCTCGTCCTGTTTCATTGTGTTCTGAGAGTGAAAGCCTCCATCGCAGTAATTGGGGCTTGCTCTGAGCTCGGTTCCCTCGCGTAGCTGTCTGCCAGTCAAAGACTGCCTTGGCAGCCTCTGCCCTTTCTTCATCAGGCACCGCTGAGGAATTCAGCTGGCATTATCAGTCCCATGTAATAACGTATGGCAGGACAGAAACACACAGATAATCTGAAATGACGCTGTTGCAGAAATGTACCTCATCAAGGAATATTTAGTAAGTGTTAGAGTACTGCTCTGGGCTTGGTTTTAGCTAATGTATTATAATGAGAGTGCTTGAAATAGCAAAAACTTGTCAAAAAAAATGCAGCCGGCTTTAGCATAACCCTATCATAGCAGCAGTGCCAGCCTTCTTGAGAGCTGACAACCGCCGGCAACCGCTAGCACAAGAACACTTAAATAAATGCTAATGCCTGAATATCAGGAGACTATTAATGAAGTCAGAAATACCATTCTTGAGATCACTTCCAGGGGCCTGTTCTCTGTACATCTTATGAATCATTGCCACTTGAACTCAAAGGTAAGATCATATTTATGAGAAAGTGGGAAAGGCTGGTCTGAATAGAAAAAGAAAGGATGGTAATTTGGAAAACCAAAACTGCTGCTATTAAGAAAATAGGTTTAAAAAAATCTCTACTTATATTGTGTCATTCTATTTAAGGTAATATATATACACGTATATAAATACTTACATGAAATCTAATGGCAGCAGCATTTTTATGGGAGTTACGAAGTGATAGTCTAGCACACAAAAACTTAATATTACGTGTCAGTCTGCCCCAAGCGGCTCACAGACCAATTGGAACAGGCAGACAGAGCATAAAGGAAAAGATGTAACACATCAGCAGGATGGACAGTGGGATGGTGGGCAAGTGGTGTGTTACTGCCACTTTGAGTTTTGGAGTGGACTTGTTTAGAAGAGAATAAGCTAAGAGGCAAGAAAAAAGAAAGAGGATGAAAATAAAAGGTCTGAGAGACTGGGCTGGGGAAGAGAGACAGTACCTGAATCCTGCCATCCTGATGCTCTGGTTCAGGACTCTTCCTTGCTTTCCCTGGGATGAAAGGCCAGAGATGAGCCAGGGCTCAGTGGTTTGTGCTGGGGACGAGGAGAGAAGAGAGGTGGAAAGGACAGGCAAGAGTGGGCTGGCTCTGCTGGTGCTGGCAAAAGAGCAGGATTAAGCAGTGCCTCCTGCTTCATGGCCCTTCTCAGCAACAGCTGCTGCCCTCTGTACTTGAACCTCTTTATCACAGCAATGGACGGCTGTAGCAGCCTGGCTCTGCAGGGGCAGGCAGGCAGCACCGTTTCCCTGCTCCTGTGTGTTTGCTGTCCAGAGCCATTTGTCTGCTTTGTCCATGTCTAGAATTGGCTCCCCGGTGGAGGAGGATGCTGTCCCAATTAACTTAGACACTACCAGAGCCCCATTGATAATAAAAGATTGAGATCTGTTTTGAGACCCTCCTTTGCTAAAAGCTGTAAGATAATAAAAATGGGAAATCTTCTGTTCGCAAAAAATGGTGGGAGTGTGTAGTGTGGCTAATGTGTGGTTGCTGCTGCTGGAAATTGAGCATAGAGTTCTGATGGTAGTGTGACTAAAAAGACATGAATATTTTAAAAGTATTAAAAAAGGTTAAGAATATGACTTGTAAGTGCAAATGTCTTGAAGTCAAAGTAGGAAGGTTTTTAAAAGGCAGAAATGGGATTGCTTAGATATCAAACTCCCTCTGATAGTGTGCCACTTCCAGACTTTTACGATAAGCTAGAAAATCCTCTTGAGGCAAAGCTAGAACATCCAGGCTTGGTGAGAGAACAGTAGAAATTCATTCTCTACCATCTGAAGACCTGCCCTGTGTTAGTGAGTGTGATACAGTGAACCTGAGCTGAGAACATGGTGACTGTATCTTCTTTTGCTTGAATTTGTACAAGATTCTGGATAAGAGATTGTATTGCCTTTTCTGCTCCTAGTTTCTCAGCTGCATCACGGTTACCTGTTGAGAAAGAAATGTCCTTGACTAGCAAGGTAAGTATGCACCTTGTACAGCAAACCCACGGCAGTGATTAGTTGATACTTTCTTGTGCACATCCATCCCTAAATCTTTGGTGCCTTTACGCAGGTCACCTGAAACAGGAATATTACCACCCTGGCAGGAGACCAGCTGAGGCAATAAAATGCATCATCGGATACTTACATAATGCTGCCACTATAATAGCTAAGGGTTTTTTCTTGTTATCTGACCTAGCTCCTTGCATGGCATATAGATTAGTTTTATCTGCACTGTGTGAAATTAAAAGTAACAAATCCTGAAACAAAAAGTAACTTATCAGCTCCTATTCTGCACAGGCAGAAATAAAAACCCTGTAAACATTGGCTGTGTTTCAGCATCCTGTATTATAAAACGTGCCATACAAATGTGTACAAGGAAAATGAACAGGGGATGGTACGTTTTAACACAAAAGGGTTGAGGGGAGAGGCACCAGCCGGGAGGTGCTCCCATCCCTACTAGTGCAAGACGGCACCCACCCTCCAGCCTGCACGGCTTGTGCTGTATGGGCTTTTATATAGCTTCTGAGCTCTGTAATGATCAGCAGGTCTAGCTCTGTTTTCAGAAATAAGTCCCTCCTCACTTCTTAATTTCTTAAAATATTAACACCCCCCAGTAGTATTCTTTAGAGAGTGTGATTGTTTGCTGTAATGGAGCTTGCAGGGAGGACTTTGAGCTGTTGGATCAAAGATAAAATTACGAAGTCAGTGAACTGGGAAGTTAATGTTTCAGCGGTGTCCTTAGCCCCTTATTTGGTTTTCCTAATAGGTTTTGCAATGTTGGGGATAGTGTTTCTGAGCAGCACTAGTTGCTGTCTGGGCTTCTGCGGTTCACGCACCGTAATGGTACAGACAGTGATGCCTTTGAACATGTGGATCTAATAGATTCTGTTTGTGCCACTACTTAATTGTAAAGTGGGTGTTAGTAATTTTATTCTGAAGATTCTGTGCAAGTATAGGATGCTTCAAAATAAGAAAAGTCCTTTGATATCATTAACACCTGCAGAGGAGCACTTTATCTTTTTTCTTAATTAAGAATTTAAATAGAACTTTTGAAGATGGGTAGAATTAATCAATAAGAGTAAAAGGGAGCTAGACCTATGGACCAGATAGTTACTTTAAATGGAGGTTACAGGCTACAAAAATAGCCCTGAGCCTGATCAAGTAATTTTCCATTATGGAAGATAGGCAGCTAACTTCTTTTGACCCCTGGGAATGAATAGCCTCACTCTGCTTTTGCAAAAAGATCTCTCACGATTTCTAATTATTTTGTAAGTTTGTCATTCTTGAATATCTTCCCTCCATAGTTTGGAAGTAACTTTGAATATCGATTTCTGTCCTGCTTTTCAGTTTGATTATTGTTCTTCTGTGTTGCACATTGAAGTGAGCCAATTTACTCCCTGGGATCTCATCATGCCAAGCTACTTCTATTTATACATGCACACCATCTTTAGAAATTCAGCAGGGTGTTTTTAAGGAAATGTCTGCTGATGTGGCAGTTGGGTGGGGAGGAAAGGAGGAACTGAGCTATGTATTTCTGTAGGCCCTGTGAAAATTACTCCTTGTGGGAGACCTGTGGGTTCTAAATAATCAGACTGCGTGTCTCCACAGCAGCCATAGGTGGGACTGGAGCTCGTGGGGACAGTGTTGCTAACTTTAAACTAGATAGTTTGAGTAATAGCAACAGTGTAGCTATGGCAACACACAGCTCTGCTTGGGCTAGCCACTGCTTCTAGGCAAGTGTTGAACTCCAGGATGTCATAGTTGTGCTCCCATCAGTACTTGGCAGACATGATTTTAAGCTAACTAGATGCATATCCACCTAAGGGGGGTGGTGGTGGAGGGGGGATGCAGGTCTTCTCCACCATTTGGGAGTGGTCAGGCTTGCTCAGGGAGAGCTGTGTGATGCTGGTACCTTCAGCCAAGCCCTTGGGGCAGGAACCAGCCTTACAGCCTTGGGGCAGGAAGGAGGATGCAGGGGGGCATCGCTGGAGGTGACGGGAGCCCTGGCTGGTGATAGGAGGCGGGTGATGGGTTATCATTCTGTAATGGAAGGTCAAGAGTTTTAGTAAGAGATAAGAGGAGGGGCAAAAAAATGTTGGGATTGTTTAGTAAAGCTGAAAACCACATAGGATCTACTGCCATTAAAACCCTCCCCAGGCTGGAGGAGGGAAAAGGTGGGGGGAAACAGTGCAAATAGTTATTTCTGGATATATTTCTTAGATATTTCCTCCAAAACGAATATTTTATTTTACAGACTAAAATATTTGGCCTTAGTTATTGGAAAACTTTGTATTTTCTATAAAACTGCTAAATTCAAAGGAAAAAAAGTTCTCACTGGGAATGGGGAGTAGTTTCTCCCCACATGAACGCATGAAGAGTTAAAAATAGTTGGATCTAAGTAGGTCATTCTGAGTTAAATTAGGACAGTTGACTGTAGAAACGTAAATGTCTTTGGTAATAGATGGTAGAAATATTGGTTATGTCTATAACCAATAAGACAGCTAGCTACTTTGTGCAGTCCAACCTGTGGTAGTCTGGGTCAGATCAAACAGCCCCTTGGAGGGAAGGGGAGACTGTTGAGCTTGGGAGAGATGAGCTTGTTCAGGTAGAAGAAGCTTCAGGAGTACGAGGCCAGGCAGGGAGACGGCTGGAGAGGTAGGAATTGGGGATGCTGACAGCAGGAAGGCCAGTCAGGAAAAATTGTGGTAAAGACGGATCTTGCTTGCCTGTAAGAAGCAGCCTCGGAGCCAATTATAAGACACTTTAATGGGAATGTGGAGGCTTGTGTCAACTTGAGAAACAACCAGGAATGTATCAATTAGAAAACAAGGTTAACAAATGGGTCGTGTCCTTTCCTTTTTCCCATCTGGTGCACCAGATGTCCAGTTATAATTTTAAAGGGCTACCTTTTTCCGGTTTTATTTCAGTTGTATTGAAACATTGCTTTAGTGGTTTTAATCTTTTTAAACAACTTCCAGCAAGTTGACTTTTGTAAATATAGTCATGAAGCAGAACCCATGGAAGCAGGCAAATCTCAGTTCAGTTATATTTGGCTCAGCTGTGAAGCACTGTTAAAAGCAAGGAAGAGACTGCTTATGAACAGAATTGTAAAAAGGCATTTGTAATGTCTTGGGAGCTTTGGGCCAGTGATAAGAAATCTAGCTGCCTTTGATGCTGCAAGGAAGCAATATGCCATTTGGTCAATCTTACGCTGCTGTTTTGCTTTCAAGGTAAAGGTGATGCCATTCTGTCTCAAAGGTTGGACTGATTCTGGATCTTGTCCTACTGGTCTTTATTTAAATATTTTTTGTAATAGTAGTATAATCTGCAGAGTTGTTCTAGTTTTACACAAGAAATGCAAACTTGCAGTAGTTTTTGAAATATTCCTTTCCATTGTATGCACCAAAATGGGGAGTCTCTAGCTTGTAAATATTTTCGTTTTATTGCATCTTCTCAAGGGACACGTGCATATTTTGTTTTACTTTTCCTACCCAACTGGGAAAAGAAACTCCCATTACTTATTCAATTAAATTAGTTTCTATAAATTAATCAGGAATAATTGTGTTTATATGGGCCAAAACCTCCTCAAGGGAACAATAAATGGTGAGTGATTTAAAATATATTTATTTAGAAATCGATGGCAGTGATTTCAAGCTACCCGTAGTGATGAATGTGGATGACAGTAGTGCAGGACTTTGTCAGATTTAATATACGTACTGCAATAAATCAAATAAATGTTATGAATTTAGTTTAACAAACAACGAGCAAATAACAGGCATGGCAGGTTTGATAAGCACAATATTGACTTTTGCTGAAACTGTTGAATGAAATACGGACACGATATTTGCGTTAACAAGAATATAGGTGTGGTTTTTGTCCTTGCAGGACACAGAGCACGCAGTCCTAATTCAGACCACACTTTGTATCACAGGAATCCCAGTCCCATGCTTACAACTAGTTTCTGTGGCAGTTTCTAGGAGTGTAGTTGTCTTGTTAGGTGAGTGTGTGTGTATACATATATAAAAGACCTGGAGTACACTTAAGGCCGTCAAACTGTGATGTAGCAACCATATGAGAAACCCAGTTTCATGTCCTTGGCTGAGAGAAGTGAGTTGCATCTGGTACCTGGTATTCTGCCTCTCCCTTGCACTGGTCGGGTTGCTCTCGTTCCATCTGACCCTCGTGTGCTTTTTTCTACTCTCCCTACTATTTTTCTGTCAGTCAGTCACTCTCACTGTTCTGCCCCAGTTCCTTTGGCTGATGGGCCACTAATAAACATTTCTATGCAGTAAGTGAAACTGAACTCAGCTGAAGCCAAGTGAATTGGTTTGTATTGCTTACCTTATTCTTATGTACAATAAATATACATTTTAAATTGCATCCGTCACAGAACAGAAAATATAAAAGAAAAAGTCAGTAACCTAAATTCCGACATTTTTGTCCAAAATTTGTTTAGTCCTTTGACTTTACCAGAGATACTTAAGATCAGTGAGCATCTGTGTTGGGAAATTCTGTTTGTGCTCTATTTCTTTTACCTAATCTTGCTGTTAATATATCTTATTAAAAATACAAGACAAAAATGGAGCAAATCATTTGATTATTACCAGTTCATTAGGCTTAAAACATGAATTAGAGCCAACTTCAGCTTTCAGATTCATTCACGTGGCTCACACTGAAGTCTGTGAGAGGTACATGCATATTCACAAATCCAGAATTTGGCTCTCTGCCTGAGATTTTAGTAGACCAGTGTTCAGTGAAGGCTCTGAGGTAGTAGATCACTTGTTATTTACAGCAGATAATGAAACATTACTTGCAGCTTTGTTACATAAAGGCTTTAAGTCGGTAGAGGAAAAAATACTCTCCCAATATAAATAAAATACTCTTCCAGTAAATAAAAAAATAAATAAAGTTAAAAGAAACTCTTTGTACTTGGTAAATGAATTGATTGCTTTTTTCTTTTAGAGGTGTTTTAACTGTGAAAACAGGATGACAGAATGCTTGCTTGGACTTCAGATTTCCTTGGAGTTGCGCTGGACTCTGGCTGTATCTGTGTCACAGGTGCAGTTGCTTTCCGCTAGCAAAATAGCTGCTCCCAGCAGCTGGCTGCTCCAGAAATGCCACTTGGAACTGGAAACTTTCAAAAATATTTCACAGCTTTCTTGTGGCGAGAAGTGCTTCTCACCACGTGAAGTTTTTGGATCATTGGGCTGAAGGGAATGGCAGCAGCCTTCCTGTAAGGTGAAGCTCCCCTTGCTGATCTCGGAAGCGGCACCCAGCTTGCATGGAGTGAGCCGTTTCCGAACCCTGCTGATGTTACCTGCTCCCTGCTTGCCTGTCACTGCCTGTCACCCAGGCAGGGGGCTGTGCCCACCCCCGCGGGAGAAGGGAACATTCTCTGTGTGCATGAGGCATCATTTAGTGAGAGGCTAGACATCTATTTTTCAACAAAACTGCGTTATTTAGAAAGTTTGGGGTTCCCCGCCCCCCCAACCCACCTTTGCACTGGATTTAAGCATCTCTTCTAAAGTACAAATGGTAACAGGGAGAGCTGTAAGGGCTGAGCTGGGGAGCAGGGAAAAAAGAGCAAGTGTTTTGCTGTCCCAGGACAGAGTCCCTTTAATGATTACTTTTGAAATAAGTTGTTGATCACTGAATGAAGTCTTCCAGACTGTTGTTCTCCTTGGATCAGTTTAAAGGGGAATTGATCTCCCTCTGCCAGATATGCTTGTGCCAGGTATGTTTTGAGTAACCTTGGGGAGGTAGTACAATATTTCATCATCCAGTACTGTGGCCGTGTTATCCAAATAGGTGCTGCATTGTGTATAATTACAATCCGGATATCGTTACACTCCACGCAGCCACTGCAGTAAAATTACATCATGATGTCACTACGTAAAATATAGCAAGTCGCGTTTGTGTGATGGGTAGATTTGTAAAAACAGACGACGACTGCCAGCACTAATGCAAGCGATTGAGTTATTTCTCAACAAAATGCATTGTTGTCTCCTTGCTACAACCAGAAATCACTTTAATGCTGAATGGCTTTAGTCTTCAGCAAGTTTTCATTTAAGGAATTTCCCCCTCCTTGCCTGCACACTGGATAGAACAATGCCCTAGAAATTAAAAATAGAAGTAGTCTCCCAAAGGCAATGTCTGTCTGCCAGCAGTATGTATGACTTGTTTGGTGGCAAGCATTTTAGAACTGTGTGAGCATGAACTCGGTTGGAAAAATGTAAAAAACCAGATCTCTTCTCCTAGCTTGAATACTGTCCCTCTTCCTTTATTTTCATTCTTGTATTGTGCCCTATGAATTTTAATAGTTTTAATTTACATCCCATGGCAAGTGCGTCTGTGGAGCTTCTTACCCGCAGTCGGGTTCTCTGTAGCAGATGTTGACAGACTGAGCTGTTTGCCCCACGGAGATGTGCACCCTGCTATGCATTTATATTACAGTCCAAAACATCCCTCTTGGATGCTATCCTCAGTGCAGCTTAAAATATCAGAAGGGGGTCTTGAGATCTGAGAAAATGGGGAGATCCCCTGTTCCTCTGACCCCACCAATATTTCCATTGAAAATGGGAACATTCTGTCACAGGTTGAGCTTGTGACAGACTGAAGGTGCTGGGGAACATGTGGCTTTCTTTTAAAATATTTTTCTTTGGCAAAAAATAAAGAAAAATATTTTTGTATAGATTGCTTCTTGTATGAAGTTTATTTTAATTGAAAATTTTCTTTTACCATTTTCCTTATGATAAACGTTGATTATTTTTTAAAAATATTTTCACCATTACAACAGGAATTGGCCTCTTAATTAAAAAAAAAAAAGATATACGTACATATACTTTTAATGCCATTTTGGGGGTCATCTGTCTCTATATGGATGGAGAGACAATAATGCTGCCCTCCAAATGTATGACATCCTCTGTGTCCCTCATTAGCTTAATGGCTGAGTCCAAACCTTTGTAGAAAGTGGCAGTTTTTGAGGAACAGTGCAAGGTTATAGAAATGCTGGATGTCTTCCGTCTTCCTTCAGAGTACTGTGTTTCAGGTCATGGCTGGAGGGAGAGGAAAATAAAAACCCAACCAAACAAAACAATGAACCACCCACAGCAGGACTCTTACAGAAGCAGGCATGATAATGTACACGTATTTACTAAATGACAGTTTATTTTCAAAGTTACAATTTGAGTAATGACAGGTAAGCTAAAATTATTGTTAAGAGGCAGGAATGCTAGACTAGTAGGCAAATTAGTTACACACAAAAGATAAGTTTCATAAATCCAGTTGGTACTGCACAGGAATACTTAGGCTCTCCCCTTTTATATCCTTATTGTATTTTCTTTTAAAGTTTAATTTGATCTTAGTACTATGATACACTTAAAAATTTTGAATTATACCACGTTGCCACTCTGCTAGCTGCTTGAAGTGCAGATCTTACTACAGTGGATCATTAATCGGAAGCCGTCTTTCTGGGTGTATATTTTACTTAACTGGGGTGCATGGGTAAACCTGAAAGCAACAATCCTTCCAAAAAACAGCTTTTCAATGGAAATACTATTCACTGAAATGCTCTGAGGGAATTTATAACCCTGAAACGATTCTTTTCTTGTTCAGATGTAATGTTTATCATAGCACAGGAACTGACAAATAATTTAAATTCAAAGGTAGCTTTAGTTTTGTCACTGCAGCTGAAATAACACTTTTTAAAATTAAAAATTTAAAACTAGGACTTGTAAGACTGCTCCCTGCCCCCGTCTCTCCTTTTCTTATCTTGGCGTAAATTGAAAAGATCAAGTATCAATTACAATTCAGGCTATCACTAGCTAATGCATTGTGTGTACACACACAGCACTTCCATCTCCCGAAGAAATCTTGTATTGAAGAGATTTGCTTATATAGGAGGTATGGATATACGTGTTGACTTTATAGTGTCCTTACACTTTTTATGGTAGTTTCCTGGTTTCTCTCCAGCAGGGAGAGAAAAAAAATTAATGTCACAGGTATCTTCTATTCAAGATTGTGATTTTTCACCTTCTTAGGGGAGAAAAATTAGAAAGAATTCTTGAAAAATTTAAAATAAGTACATGGCAGCACGTGCCCATAATTGAAATACATAAATTTAACTCAGACAATTGAATGATTATAATGCAACAACAGAATAAGCACATTAAAGAATTAACTAATTTACGTGAAAAAAATTATATGCTTGATATTTGATAACCTGCCAGACCAATAGCTTGCACTCTTCTGTTCTTGGCTGTAGGCATCATCCTTATGATACCATTCTTCTGCTTTTTCTGTTTTTGTACTGACTACTAAAAAATGAAATACTGCTTCTGCATGCCTGTCTTTAAATTCTGAGGTCGTTGGAAAAGGTTTCACTGGCCTGAGTGGTTAATTATAAGCCAACTATAACAACTTCAGGTATACCAGGGTTTAAAAGTCAAGCATGCTGAAGTGATGCTTTAAAAGGAAACCGTCAAAATTTACCAGTACAGTGGTAAATTAGTTAAAGTAAATAAAAATAAATTTTAATGGAAAGTAGAAGACACAAATTTGTATACGACAATCTTTTGTGTGTGCATTGCATAACAAATACTTGTAAAGTTGGAAGTTTGCAAATATGTAAGCCTCCATAGCTTTAATAGTTTTGAAACTAAAACCTAAGAGTTCACACAAGGTGCTATGTATATTGCCACATTTCACAGCAGACCGTTTCTAGTGGAAGGCTGGACAACAAACATCTTGACGCAGGTTTTTTCCGGGTTTCATTAAAATCTGGATTTGCTACATGTGAAAAATGTTGGTCTGCAGGGGAATAAATGACAAACTAGAGTACTAAAAGACATGGGTTTTTGTTTTATTCATTTGAAACGTTTCCTTTGGGCAGAGCCGATCGAACCATGAAAGAAAAAGCAAGGCTTAGAAAAGATGAGATCTCAGCTACAGCTGACTGGCAAACAGCCTGCACATTCAACCCCAGTTTATGGATTATTGATTGGAGAGGAGATGAAGTGCAGCTCCTATTCTCAAGCCAAGCAGACTGCCTTACACAGAGTGCAGCTTAACTTTCTTTCTTAATTAGCGTGGAATACATAATGCGTGTGGAAAAAAAGTTCTCATTAACAGGTCAGAAGAAGTTAGGTTAGCCTTTGTATTGCCTGTCTCAATGAAGGCGAAGTCATGAAAACGAACCCAGATTTTTTTTTTCTCTTGTAAAAACTTATTTTCATGAACTCTATATGTATAGATACTCTGTGTGAGTTTATATATATTTCAGTTTAGTACCTTGCCAGGTTTAAAAAATGAGGGGTTTATCACAGTAGTCTAAATTCACTTCAACAGAGAAATTTAAAGCACTGAAATATTCTAAACAGCTGGTTCTGATTAAAAAAAAAAAAAACAAACTGTCCCCCCAAAACCATCCCCACCAAACAACACAACAACAAAAAACCCCAACAACCAACCAAGATCTAAAAATGATGCATTTGAATCTTATGGAAAATAAATCATGAAAGTGACATCTTGGGCAACATTTTGAAATCGTAACCATTCAGACACTGTATGAACTAAATAGTTTTCTCTAATAAAGGGAAGTAGTTTGACATCCCCTCAACCCCTCTAAACTTCTTAGTCTTCCTACTCAAGCAAATGCCTGTCTGTAGTTATGACTTGAATATGTAATACTCTGCATGGATTTATTTTTTCCATAGCTGCCCATGGGATTTGAAATTAGTTAAATTCAATTTTCTTATCTAGTTGGCAAAGAATTCAGGCAGAAATGAAGTTAGAGGGCTCTGCTGGCTTCTGCTGTTGCCTGCTGTACAGCAAGGGCAGGTGGATGTAAGATTGATGATCTGAAGAAGCAGGCGTGCCCTGCTCTCCTAATGCCAGCATCGTGGGGTCACCCTTCCAGGCAACTCCTGTGTTTTCCTGTTGTTTTGTGCAAGGCACACGCAGTTTAACGCTTTTGATGTGCTTTAGTGTGCTAAAAGGCCTTAGGTTTATTTACTATCATTAAGATTTCAGAACCCAGTAGGTATCAGCTCCTATAAATTAGAGAAAAGTTTAATTACTTGTGTTGCTGTAAGTAAAATTCTTAAGCATGAGAAATAATGTAAATAGATTACTGGCTAAAGTGCCAGGTGGCGAAACAAGGAGACAGAACAATAACACCTTAAATTTCAGGTGAGAAATAGGCGAGGGCTTGCTTAGTGAGGATGTGTACCAAAAAAAAAAAAAAAGGCAAATTCAATATGAAGAATTATTTTTTTTTCATAAAGCTGCAACAAGAAGGGAAGGATGCAGTCAACGTAGGACTTACAGTGTAATCGGAATGGGAAATATTAAAGCATATACAAATATGCTTTATAATAAGAAATAAATTTACTTATAATGTTTATTGCTGCTCGTCACAGGATAAAATCCTGGCTGACAATGAAACAAAAAGTCATTGGTTTGAAAAGTAAGAAAAGGTCAGGGAGTCATCTTGAATTTATGGAAATCATTAGAAAAGATAGTTGCTTTATTTTGCAACATCATGTTTTTAAATCCATTAATAATAACTTAAAGTGATTTGATGTCTGCAGGCCACCGCTGTGGAAAAATTTGTGAAAAAACTGTCAGGGAGGTTTATTTGGTGTCTAGCAGACTTGACAAGGGCAGATACTGGGTTCTGGTATAACCCTAATTTTAGTGTAAAGTCAGGAATAATCTGCTGAAGTTTACCACGCTTCTACATTCCTGTAGGTCAGTAAGTCATACCTCATGTGTGTTACACTAGCCCTGCCCCTCAAAAAAAAAAAAAAAAATCCCAACAAACCCACAACAAAATTAATTTTTGTCCTTGTAAGTCCTCTGCCTGATAGCCCGAGCTGTGGAGGTGCCATGGCAGAGGTGGTCACCCCCCAGCGACTGACTGACGCTGTGGTATCTGGGTGAAGCTTAGCAAATGTAGTTGATGGAAGGCCGTGGGGCCCCTTGCACAGTTGGCTTTTCAGTGGGCCAGTGAAGCACCTGGTCATTTTGTGAAAGCGTGATGGTGACTCCAGAGGAGTAATCGTGTTCCTCATGCAATACTCAAGGTTTCTGTCAAGTGATTGGCATGCATGGGGTTTTTCTGACCTTCTTGTACTGCTCGCTAAGAGTAAACTGACACGACTGGTATTTCTGGACCTGAAGGAGCAAGGTGTTAACCCAGCTCTATGCAATTAATATAGTACTTGTTGGTTTGGGGTTTTTTTTTTTTTTAAGCTACTTCTGATGGATCTTTTAATCCAGCTCACTAGGAGTGCTCCATGGAATTTCTTCTTTTTGTCACAAAACACTATTTTGTCAAAAATGAAATGTGTCTGTCTTGACAAGCGTTCCCTGGAAGATGGGATGACTTTTGGGAACACATACCTTCTTACTTGTCAACCTCTCAGGGCTCTGAAGTATTTTAAGTTTCCAGCACCTGCTACTCTGGGCTGAGCGGTGCAGTCCTGCCTGTGTCCCTGTCGCAGCGCTGGGAGACCCAGAACCTGCTGGCCTCTAAGGTCTACTTTCCAGCTTCTTGATATGGAACTTCACACAGAATAGAAATTCTGAGTTTCAGATACCCTGATCTAGTAAGTCTTTGGTCAGTGCAGAATATGTAGTGCTTAAGCGAATTACAGTGCACCAAGACGCTGCATGTTTTGAAGGGAGCGTGTTTAGGTCTGTGTTGAAGAGTTGGTATTCTAGTTTGAATATTTTGCTTTCGGGAACAATTTAGACAAATGGTGGCCTAATGTGACTTAGTTGCTACAAAAGCAGTATGTAGACGTGGGAAGGAAAGAAAATAAAATACTAGTATGGTATCAGGGCAGTTCCCTCTGGTTCAGGGCAGAGACTTTTTATTAGAATGTTATATGGAACAGTATTTACTCTATTGCCATCTTTTTGTACTTGATCTGTGGATTAACAGAGGCTGTATTTTCCAAAGCAACCTTTTCATGTTTCTGTATCACACTGATTATATAGGCAGTACTTTATGCAAGCATGAAGAAAACACAGAGTCTTCTGTGAACATGTTGTGGTTTAGTGGTATTGAAATGAAACTCCAGGATGCAGCTCAGGATAAGAGGCCCTGCCATACTGCTATGGAAAAAAAAAATATGATATTTTCCACGCTGTGTGTGGTTGTTGTTGTTTATATTTAGTACACTTGTGCATTAAAAAAAAATGCATAGACTAAGATACCTTAGGATAGCAGTTCATAATAAAAATAGATATAAAGAGATCAGTAATGCAGATAATGCTGTCCAAATCAGACCTGGAGAAGAATGCTTTTGAAGATAGGGCTAAAGAATACGTAAGTATTGAATTGTTAGTTAGTCTAATAAGATTTATAGAAAATGTGTGACCTGGAATGATTTAATTCTAGCTTCTGGGGTCAGTTTTGCACTGTTTTATTTTGTTTTTTTTACTGCCTTTTATCCCTCTATAATCACAATACATATGTCTAGAGCTATACTGTCACTGCTTGATTAATGCTGTGATAGTCAGCAGAATACATTGTTTTGAAATCTCTTTTGTAAGGCTAAACTGTATCACTGACAAGGATTGACAGCTGCTGAGAATACAATAATGAGGGTTTTACTCCCACTGTCTGTGCAAATTTATCACTGAAGTCTATTTTCCTCATTTACCTGTGGAAGCATTTACCTCTGCTGCTCCCCTTGTGATCTACAACTGTTCCTTTCCTTATCAGAATGACATTGGTTTGTGTAGTTTAGATTAATATAAAAATACACAGCTTGTGCAAGAAATCATGGTTGTAAAGTAGAAAGGCAAATCCTTAAAAATAATCAGGATCTCGTTACCTGTTTGCAGTGTTTTCCCTATGTAGATATGGAATATGGTTTGAAAAGATCTGGTGTGCTTTGTGTGCCAGCTGTTATTCATCACGTCATCAGCAGACTTTTTTTTTTTTCCCTCAACGTTATACATGTTGTAGGCAGACATCAGTAACTGCTATTGATAAACAGGATAATTGTCCAAGTCTAAATCATTTGGCTGATGCATGTACAGAGCAGCTCGCAGCACTCTGCTGGGAAGCATCCCAGATGCACATGTGTCTGCACTTCCAACAAGATTAGTATGAATTTATTCCTTTTTCAAGTAGTTTATAACTATAAACTTTATGGAGCCTTTCAGAGGTTACAGTACTACAAAAGGTACAACCAATAACTTGAAGCATCTCGAAGGTCAGTGCTGGTTTTCTTGAGGTGGGATGCTGTCATCCATGCGTGCTCTCATTTCCTGGTTGTTACTGCCACGCTCCCCCTGACTACACAACAATGTGCAAAGCTAGGCTTCCTCTTCTCTTCATGTGGTTTGGACTGTTTATTTTAATAAAGAAGTTGTAGTATACAGCAGAGAAAATAGCTGTTATTTTACTGGAGTCATCTATCTTAACATAAAGCTTTGGGTAGCCTACTTCTTTAGCACATGCCATGAAGACTTCTGTCTCAGTCCAGAATCCTACTGAGGCTTTATATGGCATTACCTAAAAAAAATCCCTCTGAGTGCTAGAAACATGTGTGACTTAAATAATGATGGGACATAGAGCAGAAACCGTACCAATATGTGCAGAATTCTAGAAAGGAGGAGGTGAACACATTCATAGAGTAGCAAAGCCTTATATAGCGCATAGACTCATCCAGGTAAATGAGTCATAAGCAGGAAAGAAAAATAGGAATCACAGTCAAAGGAAATTAGTCGTGGAAAGGGACCTGGAGTCATCCTAATGCTCACTGCGCTGGACTTGCTGATTGGGCTTTTGTTTGTTTCTTTAACCTTGGCAACTTCTTAAGTTTTTTTGTTTTACGTTGTCCTTATGTCATGAGGAAAATCTTATTTTTATTTCCAGTTTTGATCCTCAAACACAAAGGAAAAATTCAGGAAACTCATCCTT